>JAZGTK010019248.1:0-11466 GCA_036877625.1 Ambastaia sidthimunki
TCTCATTTATTAAATTACAAATCCTGCAGTGAAATGGTGTAGTCTGTAATATTTCACAGTACTGAAAAATTTAAACTAAGTTTAAAATTTTACTAAAATTTTTTTTTAATTTAATGCTTGGTAGCACCATATTTTGCAGAATTATAAATGACCTCTCTCAGTAATAAAAGTGAATTTAAATATTTGGCACTGGCCAATATAGTAATGCAAAGTCTTAGATTGTACTTTCTTATCATTGGTAATAGTAAACATGAAGGATCACAAGATAATTTTAATGTATAATTATCTATAATTTCTAAGAAAATATAAATAATAGTCTATTTTAATTCTATTCTGATTATTATATCATATTATATTACACCAAGTGCAATATTTGCAAAAATGAATCTTTTGAATGAATGCTGCAGTGTATATGAAAGCTGCATCAGTGTCGGCCTTCATAAGGCCACTCATATAAAATAGTTTTTAATAAGCTATTGATATGACTGGAGTCATTTCAGGTGAGTTTAAACATATTTTTTATACTATTCATTTTATTTTAAGGTATGTTTTTAATTAGGTAAAATAAATGTTTTACACATACTGTACTCTCAACTGAAGTGAGATTTCCTCAGTGATCAGGTGACTGAGATATTCACCCAAGGCATTTAATGATTGTGTTACTACTTTCATTCCTTGTCTGCTATAGCCTAGAAATGGGCATGAAGCCACAAGGCTTGTGGCAGAAATACTCAGCTAGCCTAAATTGTGTTATTTATCTTGCCTGGGTGGTGGAAATAGATTGGCTCCTGCCTTAGAGTCAATCTATCAGTACAATTTGTTTCAATGCAGGTCAAAACAGCATCTTGTATAATTCTATTAACTCAGGTTTAAATCAGGTTTTGAACCGATCAAGTTAAAATTTTAGATAAGCTAGCTGCACGCCTCCTGTTTCATGGAAAAGAACAGGCCACATTAAATCATGGAAATTTTGTGACTAGGACTGAAAAACTGAATTTTGAGGCCCTTGAAGGGCACTGTGGGAAGGAGGCACTACTCATATAATCGTTCCAAATCAAAGTCTGCAACTAAATCCGTTTACTAAAGGGCTGTTCCATAAAGCTGTTAGGGTAGTGTCATGTGATCCTGGATAGTGAGTTCTTGCACATCATTTTGAAAGCTGAGTCAAATTTATTCTACATGGTGCTTTCATGCACCCAGAGCATATTTGCAGAAATTATTCCTTGCATAAATATTGTTATGGTTGGTTGGCTTCATCAAACACCACACTGAAAGACAGAATGCATCTCTTTTTGAAGCATAAAATTGCATGTTACTTTACATACTTTTTGTTTTACATATGTTGAAGTCAAATAGATCCAAACTGACATTTAAAAAAAAAAAGAAGATCTGATAGCTTAAATTAAAAAGCCTGCAGTTGCAAGTCAGGGTAAGGAGATTGTTTTAAACACTTTTATAGGACATTCCTGCAGTACTAACAAAGCTGAATTCACTGTTAGTTAGCAAACCACTGTGATGGGAGAACTTGCCTGCAGGCTTGACACATTTCTGTTGGTTCGGTGTCCTGGATGCGTGAGCTCATGGCTGCACTAATGAGACACAGGGGAGTTTTCGACCAGAGCCTTCTTCAATATGAGAGAGCACTGGGAAAGGAAGACCGGAGGCACTTGTAAAGGATTTGAGAGCTGAAAAGGACAGGAAGGGGGTGGTTGGAAGGTGCAACCTTAGAAATCTGAGGCGTCTACATTTGGGAAACATTATATGGCAACACTTGACTTCAGAAGCACAGGTTTGTTCCAAAATTGAGCAGTTAGCTGTGCACCTAAATGACATTTAAATAATGGATTTTTTTTTTATCCAAAAGTTGTATGCAAAGTATTTTGTCTTGACTGAGCAGTCAAGAGTTTGTCTTGAAATGCCTCCGTCAAAAAAGCAAGTGTTTGCTGTCAGGTGAGACAATTAATATATTATAATATAATTAATGCTATTCTCATGATTCTCATATCTTAAAATACAGTTGCTCTAAATGCGTAGGCTTAAAGGCAAGGTAGAAAACGATTTTTCCAGAAACATTTTTTGTTATGCTGGTTGAAGGTCTCTACACATCTTGATAGCAATCACTAAAGAAAAGTGGTCTAAATATATTTATATAAATATATATATATATTTTCTGTGGAAGACACAGAACCGTTAAATATTTGTCCAAACATTGCATTTGGTCCACATGCAATAATAGAATGCGCTAGTTGTCTGTCAAACTATGTATTGGCATGCCATCTATGTATTTGCACCACCTTCATGTATTTTGGAGTAGGCATGGCTTTCAAAATCTTATGTTTTCAAAGCTTGCTTGCTATTGCTAGCCCCTATGAAATTGCCTTAAATGCTTTAATACATTTAGCTTAGAAATGAATTTCATGACAAAACTCAGAATGGATAGTGTAGGAAAAACAACAAGTAAAACATGCAAAGCATACACTAGAATTCCTTCAAAACTTCTTAAATTACTTATGTGGTTACTTCAGAAAATGTGTAGAGTGTGCAGAGCTGTAATCTAGATATTAAGTGGCTATTTTAAAGAAGCTCAATATAGGATTTGTGCACAAACTTTTAAACTGGCAGTGTAAAAAAACAACAATATTTGGCCTTAACACTTTTTTAAAAACCAATGTACAGTGCATTAGAACCGTACATTTAATCAGTGTGACCCATAACCTTTGCGCTGCCAACGCAATGCTCTACCAATTAAGCTACATGAAGATACTGAACTACAGGAACATATTGAGCCAAACAAACTAAAACTGCAGACTAGTTCTCAAAACATTTTGCAGGCATTTATTGGAAGCACTAACTTCGGCACAGGACTGTCATTTGTCAAAAACACATGTACTGCAATAAGAAATCTAGCCCAACTGTGTTACTCGGTAACTCTGATGGAGTGCAGCCTGCTGGCAAATTCTGTTTAACGAAATTAGGCACTGATTGAAGCAGTTACAGTGCATTTGTACAACACAGCTGACAAAAAGCCATTGACAAAGCCTTGCTACGCATTAAAACATTGCTTAACTAACAATAAAAATAAACAGAATTCTAAATAAGTTTGGGCATTTTCCTGCCATTCTTCAATGTGTTCCACTCTTTGTTTAATTCTTTTTCCTAAATTAGGTGAAAATACTGTCAAATACTGTGGTTTCAGTAAGCAAAAGTTTTAGGTTAAAACAAGCTTTGCGCCACAGAAGCTTGTCTGTGAAACAAAAAACACATAAAAGAGTTTGCAAAGATAAGAAACAGGTTAATTGTCAGTTAGCAGTATGTTTCAGTGTGTAAAGAGCATACAGGTAAGTGAGGTCATTTTCTTTTTTTTCTTTTCATTTAATGGAGTAATTGTATGGAATGGAACTTAAAATAAAAAAGTAGTTTATAACAATATATTTCATTTTAGAATATACCTAATTAGTCATTAACTGATTAATATTATTGTTGGCTTGCTTACTGGGAGACTGCTGGCATTTAACTTGGCTTAGGGTTTTGTAAATATTGATATTTGTTAATATCACTTTTAGCTTAACAAACTAACTGCAGTCCTAAAGACTCTTTTAAAGAATCTACTATTTCGCTATTTCTGTCTCCTATTCTCTTTCACTGTTTAATGTTCAGATATTTTATGGTATTATTGGAAATTTTTTATACCCCATCTTTTTTTTATACACCATCTCCATGTAAGCTGGAACAGCATATCTTGCTTAATATGACACCTATCATCTATCATGATATTTGACTACATGTCGCATAGTTAGAAATACATACTGTTTTAGTAGGCATTGTCAATATTTTACTCTCTTATAGACCACTGAAATAGGTGTGAGCCTTCACACACAATGACAGAGATTTCTAATGCATGTTTATTAATTCAAATGCTCCAAATGTGTTATAGTTTTCATCAGTTCGTCAATTCTTTATTCATAAACCAACTAGTTCAGTCTTAGTATCCCTAATTAGTTTATTAATGTATTTATTAATATTAATATCTTATACCAAACAATACAAAATTGCAGTAATACCATGTATTATGTTTTGTGTGTTGTACATTTGATAATTGTTCTGTGTTTTATTTTTCATCATATGTAAAGCTGCCTTGAAGCAAAGTAACATTGTAAAAAGTGCTATATAAAAATAACATTTTAATAACATAACAAATCATTCTATTACTAAATTAGTGTAACGGAACACGGACTCTCAGGTAAGGTAAAAAACAACAGAATTTATTGATATATATATATATATATATATATAGGATAACAGGGGAGGAGATATTGCAGATGAGTAGCAGCTAACAGCTTTAGCAGCGGAGCAACGGAGATATTGCTGACGGATTCTTTCTCTTTCAGATTGTGGGATGACCAGGAGAGATGGAGCAGGCACAACTAGGGCTATGGAGCAGCACACACCTCAGCGTGACTAGAGAATCAACGACCCCGGAACGTCCAGCTCCTCAATGGCCCCATCCTCGAGGAGCTGGACGATCTGGATGTGTGTTGTGGAATTCTTCCATCAGACCGGGGTCGAGGATGTCAGTTCGAGAGACCCAGGAGCGTTCTTCGGGACCATAACCCTCCCAGTCCTACAGATATTCCAGAGTGCCACCACGGCACTGGGACTCCAAGATTTCCTTGATATGGTAAACTGCTCCTTCTTCCATGAGGATTGGGAGAGGGGGATCCTCTGTCGGGCCAGGCTCTGGGGAAACAGAAGGAGAAAAAGGCTTTAGTAGGGAGACGTGGAACATGGGGTGAATCTTGTACTCAGGAGGGAGTTGGAGTTTGTAGGTGACCGGGTTAATCTGTTCCAGGATGGTGAAGGGGCTAACAAATCTGGGACTGAGTTTGCGACAGGTGTCCCGGGTCGACAGGTGTCCCGGGTCAAAAAGCCAGACTTTTTGACCAGGCATATAGGCAGGATTGGGTGCTCTTCTTACATCCGTCGTGATGCTTGCCTGCGCACTGCCCCCTGCAGCTGGTGGTGAGCTGTGTCCCAGACTCTCTCGCTCTCTTGGAACCAGTGATCTACAGCAGGGACATCGGAGGGTTCCCCGGACCAAGGGAAGAGGGGAGGTTGGAGGCCGAGTACGCACTGGAAGGGAGTGAGTCCAGTGGCTGGCTGTCGGAGGGAGTTTTGAGCATACTCGGCCCAACCTAGAAACTGGTTCCAAGAGTTCTGGTGGTCATGGCAGAAGGTTTGTAGAAAGCGGCTGATTTCTTGTATTTTCCTCTCCGTTTGCCCATTTGTTTGGGGGTGGTAGCCGGAGGAGAGGCTTACGGTCACACCTAGGAGCGAGAGGAAAGCTTTCCAAACCCGGGAGATGAACTGGAGCCCTCTATCTGAGACAGGGATGCCATAGTATCTGAACACATTGTTGAACAAGGCTTCCCCTGTTTGAAGGGCCGTTGGCAGACCTGGGAGAGGGACAAGTCTGCAGAACTTGGAAAAATGGTCCACTACGACCAGAATGCACATGTTTCCTTCCGAAGCTGGTAAGTCAGTTATGAAATCCACTCCTAGGTGTGACCATGGATGATTTGGGTTGGGGAGAGGAAGGAGTTTTCCAGACATGGCGCACTTCTTACAACCTTGAACGAACCTTCGCACATCCCTAGCCATGTTGGACCACCAGAAGCGATCTTGTAGCAGCAAGAGAGTGCCATTGGCCCCTTGGTGGCCTGTGCCAAAGGAAGTGTCAGCGGATTGAATGAGGGGTGTGCGGTGAGTCCGAGGCACGTATTGATGGTCAGGTGAGCAGCCCGGCAGAGTGGCAGGTGGGTGGTCGGAGGCAACTGGTGGAGAGGACCACTGGATAGGACTGGAGATGATATCTGTGGGTATAATCTTTTCAGGGGATTTTGATGGCTCTTCGGGTGCATGGATACGGGACAGAGCATCGGCCTTTTCATTTTTGGAGCCCGATCGGTAGGAAATCTTGAATTCGAACCCTTGTGAAAAAGAGAGCCCATTTAGCCTGACGGGGGTTGAGGTGCTTGGCATCTCGGAGGTATTGTACATTTTTATGATCTGTTAATACAAGAAAGGGATGAGCTGCTCCCTCCAACCAGTGCCTCCACTCTTCCAAGGCCAGCTTGATGGCAAGAAGCTCTCTGTTGCCGATGTCATAATTCTTCTAGACTGGGCTGAGCTTCCTGGAGAAGAAGGCGCATGGATGGAGTTTTGGTGGTACCCCCTGCTGCTGGGATAAGATGGCCCCCACATCCACTTCTACTATGACGGGTAGTTCAGGGTTAGGATAGACAAGGAGTGGGGCGGTAGTGAAAGCTGTCTTGAGTGTGGAGAATGCTTCTTTGGCCTCAGGAGTCCAGGACAGAGACTTGGGCTTGCCACAGAGAAGGTTAGTGAGGGGACTTGATATGGTGCTGTATTAGAAATGAATCTGCCGTAGAAGTTTAAGAAGATGAAGGAGTGGGCTAGGAGGTGATGGCTTCCACCTTCCCCTCATCCATGCAGATGCCACTGTGGTCTATGACATATCCAAGGAAATGAACTGATGGCTGATGGAAGGTGCATTTCTTGAGATAGAGATGGAATTTTCTGAGCTGTTGGAGGACCTCTGCAACGTGACGGCGGTGTTCGGCCAGGCTCTGGCAGTAGATGAGTATGTTGTCGATGTAGACGATAACAAAACAATGGAGGAACTTCCGGAGCACATCATGCATGAAGTCTTGGAAGATGGAAGGTGCATTCACTAAGCCATATGGCATGACCCGATATTCATAGTGGCCAGTGGGGGTAATGGAGGCGGTCTTCCACTCATCACCTTCCCTGATGTGGATGAGATTGTACGCGCTGCGGAGGTCCAGTTTTGTGAACACTGTGGCACCACAGTGTTCACAAGTTGGGCAAAAACACTTCATGAAACAACCGTCGCCCCACTTAAGGACCTCTCCTGTTTTCCACAATAGGACGGGGTTGTGCTGCACCAGCCACGGATGACCCAGAACGATGTCCACCGTAGAGCCCTCCAGAACCAGCACATGGAGTGTCTCAGAGTGTAGTTGTCCAATGAGCAGTTCTACCAGTCCCACACGACGACTAACATGGCGTTTACTTAGAGGCTTCCCAGTTATGGACTAAACTTGGTAGGTGGTTTCAGTGGCTGTTGTCAGGAGGCAGAGCTGACGACTGAGGCTCCCGGCTATGAAATTACTGATCCAGAGTCAAGGAGGACTGTGACTGGAATGGTAAGATGTGAGGCAGTAAGCTGAGCACTAGTAGACAGAGGATTCATTTTCTTGAGAGAAGGGTGGATCACACTCACCACTGGACGAGGGGGGCGAAGAGGACATGCCAGGACATACAGACACAGTCTGCTGGTTACTCTGCAGTTACTCTGGGACTGGCGATGACGGAGCGTGAAGGAGAGGATAGCGCAGGTGCAGATGGAACAGGTGTTGGAACAGCATCTGTGGATCTTGTGGTTGGTGCGGATGAGGTGAGGACCTGTCGAAGAGCGTTGACGAGCTGCTTAAATGGATCCTCACTCATCCTTCCGTGAATGTAGGTCTGGTCTTCTGTAACGGAACACGGACTCTCGGGTAAGGTGAAAAACAACAGAATTTATTGATATATATATATATATATATATATATATATATATATATATAGGATAACAGGGGAGGAGATATTGCGGGTGAGTAGCGGCTAACAGCTTTAGCAGCGGAGCAACAGAGATATTGCTGATGGATTCTTTCTCTTTCAGATTGTGGGATGACCAGGAGAGACGGAGCAGGCACAACCAGGGCTATGGAGCAGCACACACCTCAGAGTGACTAGAGAATCAACAGGAGACAACAGGTAAGTAATACAGGTTAGAATGTCAGTTTGCACGAAGCATACAAAACTGAAAGGGAGTCCGATACGTGAATACGTGTCTGCGTGTTAGCGAGACTGGACAATGAGTGCAACTGAGGTGCGAGTTTATGAAGGGAGGATAATGAGATGATGAACAGGTGCGGATGATCAGTATTCGGGAGAGGGCGCGCGGTGATTGATTGTGGAGCAAGCCTGACAGATCTGTGACAATTAGTTTAACAGGTTCATGAAACCACTAGAGTCAACAACTTACTAAAGCTCATTCTGCAACAGCATTTGGACTGGTATCCAGGGGTTTGAATGATGGGCCAAAAAGCTCAATAGCCAAATAGCTGAATGTTCACAAATAAACTGTACTGGAAATGTAGTTAAGTTTTGTCAAGAGCCATATGAAAATCATTGGTTTCAATAAACAGCATTTTAATAAAACATTGATTATTGTAAATGCAAATAACATTCTGGTTCTAATTGACTTAGGAGCTGAATCATGGCTGTAACAAACTGAACTGGGAAACAGGAAACATGCAATGAACACTTTTGAAATATAACATTTTATTGGAAGAGACTGTTCTAAATTACCGTTTTTTAAATGACTTATACAAGTATAGGAAAACCCCTATATAAGTGTAAGGAGCTATTCATTATTATACACACACATAGCTAATATAGTTCCTGTAACCTGTAAAGCATTGTGTTAGCAGCACAAAGGTCATAGGTTCAAATCCCAGAGAACACACATACTGATAATAAATGTGCCTTGAATGTAAATGTAAAATGTGAATATAAACTAATGTAGTTTTTGTTCCAAAATACCAGGAGGTCCAAGACTTTCAGTAGCCTTATCAGCAATAGAGTAAGTAAATATGCTTGCAAGTTTTTTTATTTGAAGTGTTGCAATATCCACCCACATAGATTTAAGAACTGAAAGCATTCAGAAATGATTGAAGAACTTTGAATTACAAATTCTGTCATCAGGGTCCAGATATTAATATATGACCTTTTTATATATATACACACACTTAAAGATTTTAGAGATTACAATTGGAAAATATATCTGTGAATACAGAAACTTCAATACTACAAAGTAAGCTGTTCCAGTTTTGTGCTTTTCACACAAAGCAAACAACCCTGAAGATGACATGCAGAAGTTTTTAAAGGTAAAGTTCCCACCTGTCACCAAGCATCTAAATCATAATGTGTAATTAAGCACAGTGAGATCTGATCATATTCAGAAAGCACTATGAATATATTTACTCAGTCTTGACTGGGAACACAGTGTTTCCCATCACGCTCTGGAGTGCACATTGCTGCACCCAGACTAACTTTCTTCCTCTGGCAAAGTACACTAATCCTGAGATAGAAAGGGAAGCAAATTAACATATGCTAAGAGTGCATGAATGATTTTTAATGTGTATTTAACGAAGCATGATGATGGTATGGCACTGCTACAGACTGCCAGACACCACTTGCATGCAGTGCATGCTTAAAATCCCAATGAAAGATACATATTGGCTGCTTAAAGCAATAAGCCACCCAAAAATGTTTTATCTATTATCTACATACCCTCGTCTCATTTCAAACCTGTATTTCTCAATTTTTGTTTTGTTTTCCACAAGAAAAAAAGTCATAAAGGTTTCAAAAGACATGAGGATATCATGGAATTTTTTGGGGTGAACAGTCCCTTTAATTGCTGTATTTTGACTTGATCATGAAACTAAAGCCAATAGAAAGAAACATATCAATGTCTGCGCTAAATGTTTGCACTAAACATTTAAATATCTTGCAATTCAGTACGTTTTTACAGCCTATAATTACACTTTCATGTGTCATTGTTAAAATGTATTTTTAAGTACTGCCTATAATGATAAACTGGAGACAGTCTGGTCCAATGTTGTGTGAAGATGTTTTCACGACATCTGCATGCACACCGCTTGGTGAGAGAGGTTAAGACATGAGCTATGTTCAGAATAGAAATTTACCATACTACTCCCATTTTGCCAGTTTTACTCCACTACTCCCATTCTACCATTACCATTGCATTATACAATATGTATACTGTGCAAAGTATATGGAAATTTGTAGGAATATCTGTGTACATATAAATCCCAGGTGACCTACTACATCTTACTACTACAGCTTATTGCATAGATTCCTGCACCCCAAAGTGCAGCATGTTCAACTTACCTATTCATTTGCTGTTGTAATAAATGAATTATAAGCAATATCAGCCACAATTAAAATTTTTAGAGTTATTCTTTAAGCAAGTCACTTAGTACTGCAAAAAATACCTGTCTCCTGCAAATTACAGGTTTTTCAGAAAGACACAGTTCCAAATATAATTTTTATCATCATTAAAGATGTCACAAATCCGGTCTCTGTGGCTCCCTCCGACCACCGCCAGCGGGAGCCATCACCTGAATATTAAACGGACTACATTTCCCATGCGCCCCGTATCTGGGACCACGCCCCTCTCAGCTGTTCCCAATTGCCCCATCAATGACTCTATTTATACTTACCCTTTACTGAGTTCGTTGCGAAGTCTTGTTTTGCCAGGGTGAACATTTCTGAGCTTTTTCTGGATTATACTTACCTGTTGCCTACCTTGCCTGTTACCCTTTGTTAATTGTTTGCTGCCTGCCTGTTTGACCCACGCCTGTTTCCTGATTTACTCTGTTTGATTGCCGACTGCCCTGATTCTCTGCCTGGACTGTGTTTTGATTCTGGTTGCCTGTGATATCCCTGTTTACTGTGTATGACCTCTACCTGTACGACCCTGATTACAGTTACGCTGGATCCCTCGACCCCTGAGTCTTCGTTACAGAAGACTTCACCGCCAACTGATCCAGCAGCTTACCCACCGTGGCCTAAGAACCCACCTGCTCAAGCTCCAGGCCCATTTTTCAACCCGGAGCGTATGAACCGTTTACTCAGGCAGGCCTCACAGGAGTCCAGCGCCGCCTTTGACGCCCTCATGGTTCTGCACAGCTCCCGGCCGGCGGTCTCAGTGCCAGAGCCCGTTCCGGAGGTCCCAGTGCCCGAGCCCATTCCGGAGCCAGATCGGAGGCAGGAGCAGACATCCGAGCTGGTGGTGGACATCGTGGAGGAGAAAAGCTGTGCTCGCCGCAAGAGCACCCAGGGTGAGCTCTTTCCGGTGTCTGTTAATTCTGTTATTACACCCTCCCTGTTTTGCAGACACCGGCCACAACGCTGACATTAGCCGTCATGCCCTCCGCTCACCCTCAGGACAACACCTGCGCAGTGACTGAGCTGCGGTCCTTCCAGCCTCTGCAAGCGCCGCGGCCAAAGGATCCCTCTGCTTCTCCTCCGATCCGAGAATCCTGGTCTCTGCCTCAGCCCGTGGACACTGCCGCTTCACTCAGCCACCTAGTTCCCTCATCTCCACCCTGTCCCGTCACTCCACCAGCTCCGCCCCGGTCTGTCATCGACCTTCTGGCGCCTCAGGATTCTGCTCCTCCGGTTGCACCTCGTCCTGCCATCCCACCGGCTTGGTCTGACTCCTCCATCCCTCCGGCTCCAACTTCGTCCTCCGTTTTCTTCTCTCTGGTCCCGCTCCGGGATCCTGCTCAC
>JAZGTK010019249.1:0-11466 GCA_036877625.1 Ambastaia sidthimunki
GGGAGCGATATCATCAACTCCTAAAGGACACGCCGGGCTGATATTACAGCAAGAACTTAATATGTCCTGTGCCCACAGGACAACACAACACAAAAGTAATTAGGAAGCTCATCAAACACACACTTTTATCTGGAGTACCAGACAAAGTATCTCGCCGAAAACATCCATGTTTTCAAGGTACTTTAATTTTAAAGCAATGACGTCTTCACAATGTAATTAATTGTTAAACAATTCTCAAATAAATATATAAATGTTCTGTTTTGTAAAAAGAAACAACCAGGTTAAACTACGTATTGTGCTGCAGGAGGTGTGTCTCTGGAAAGTGCTCTGATCTTATGTGTATCTTTACACAAGGGCCTGAAGGCAGTCCACCTTCATTGTAGATGTTTAGTCACTGCGTGGCACCAGTAGAAGGGCAGAACAGCAGAGCTTGACCTCTGCAGTGATCTGAGCCTGGAGACATTCTCTTTGACTCTTGATTTATTAAAGGAGAGCAGATGCCACTGGAGTTGAGTAACGCTATCTCTCATCATAGTGACCTGTCAACAGAGCTTTGAGTCTCAAGAGTCAGTGTCTCATTGAGGCTGAGACACAGAACTACAGCAGTCACGTCTCACTGGACTCACAGAGAGGAAGTTGAGTTGTATAAAGAAGCAACAAGATCTTTGGAAAACAAGTCAGATTCTCAACACTCTCCAGCATGTCAAACAAAAAGCTACTGAACATTCACCATTTCAAACCTGTATTTCTTTTCAATGGAACACAAAAAAGATATTTGGAGAAAAATCAGTGTTTTTTTGTCCATACAATGCAAGTCAATGGGTGCCATTGTTGTTTAGTTACCAGCGTACTTCGAAATATCTTCTTTTGTGTTGCACAGAAGCAAAAAACACAAGTTTGGAATGACGAGTAAATGATGGAAGAATTTTCATTTTTGGGTGAACTGTTCCTTTAAAGGTTTTGTAAATGTCATTTTTTAACTCTTAAAACCCTTCTCAAGAGCTCACCTTCACTGTCTTGCTGTGTCTCTGAAGTTCTCTGCACAACATCTCCAGTTTGCTTCGGGCCAGGATGGCACGACTGTGCTCATACTGGAGCTGATCTCTCTGTCTGAGCAGAACATCTTGTCTCTGCTGAAGCTTCTCCAACTGCTTCTTCTCGGTCTTGTGTTCCTCCACCTGTTCACAAACACATACAGATGTCATCTCACACACTGCATGGAACACCACTGGCTGCTGCAAAACTGCTTTAGATGAGATCCGTGTAGATGGTTGGAAGATGATGATGGGGTAAATGATGGGGTATGTTGTACATTCCCAAAGGAAAATTGCTCTTACATAGCTCAGGAGATCTGATGGAGATCTCATTTGTGTTTCATTTAATTATCAACATTGCATCAGATGTTTCTCCAAAAATTGCTTATACTTTAGAGTGTGGAGATGTTAAATTAATGTAGATGTTCAGTAATATTGCCTTTTCAACATCATGCATCATATATCAACAACCCGTCTGGATACTCACCAGCTCTGCGTATTTCTTCAATGCCGTTTCCACTTTCTCTTCTGGCGAGCTGAGTTTGTTCAGACTTTGCAGTAAAGCTGTGGCCTCTTTACCTGCGAGAAATAATTTTTCAACTCGGATCAGAGAAGCGAGCGGTAAAAACGATGAGCAGAAGCCACAAGGGAGTGTTCTGCATGACAGCTTCAAAATCAATCAACGACAGGAGCTGTAAAATCACAGCGCGATGGCGTTTGTTCTGATAAAACAGGTTGGGAAAAGCAAACAATATATTTTTGCCTGGATAAACTTGTGCATTCATAAGCACATTTGTAGCACTCACTCCTGTCTGGGAAGAGCTCTACAGCTGTCTGCATTTCGATGAGAAAGTGGATTGCAGTATTAGACCAATTTCTTGACAGACAGATTCTGTTTCTTGACAGAAAAACTCCATCAACGTTTGTGAAATACATATTTTAAAACATTGTTTTAAAATATTGAAGAGTCTATGTTCTTCAAAAACTCTCTAGTAATTTCTCAACCAATTATTGTTAAATTCAAGTGGATTACCACTTTGATTATAAGTATATTTTTTGTGATTTATGTGTTGGTGTTTTAAGAGTGTTTAGCAAAATATCACTGGTCAACCAGATTCAACTGGAAGACCGTGCTGGTTGACCAATTTTACCAAGTTTTGATGGTAAACATAGCTATGCTTGTTCACCAACTAGACCTTCAGCAAACTAGCACAGAACAGTCTAAACCAGTCTGGAACAGCATGGAAAAGTATGCTGGTCTAAGGTGTTTGTTCTTTATTAAACTACAGTAAACATCAGTTGAATAATCAAAGCACAGCAGATCCCTCACCGAGACTCTTGAGTGGTTTTACATCAGCTTTCTGCTCCTTCTCTGAACTGGTTTCAGCAGTTTGTTTGGCCGTGGCTTCTTCATCTGCCTGGGCTTCCTCTCTTTTCTCCTCAGTTTCCAGGACAGAGATCTGCTCCTGCATCAGACTGGACGCTGAGCCATAGCTGTTGATTATATCTTCTAGCTGTCTGCTGAAGTCCTCCATGGGGTCCACTGGCTCCTCATTGCCATTGATTTGCTCATTGGTGTTCTCTGAGGTCTGGTCACTGCCCTCCATCATCTGCTAAAAGAATTATGTTAAATACATCGTAAAACAGCTTCATGAGAAATCATATGCAGAGGTGGAATAGCAAATTCCTTGATTAAACTCTCGGCCTGATGCTGAAACGAGACTGTTGAAATTAATGAGAAGTGATTATGCATAACTGGAGGAGAGATTTGATATGACTCTAAAATCAGCCACTAAATTGAAGAAGGATGGCTTTTGGCCAGTCTGTGGTGTGTTTTACTAAACAGAGGAACTTTATGTTTTAAATGCAGGAGGTTGTTTGTAGGAAATGCAAATTCAAATTTGTGAAAAACGGGAGAACATTTCATTTTGATTAATGTATTTGCCTCAGGCGGAAAACATATGAATTATGGAAAAATAACCTTGAAAAAGAAAATATTTGCAGAAACTTGCTGAGAATTGGACCAAACTGGAAAGAGATGTGACATTAACCATCTGTCTGTCTGTTTGTCTATCCCAATTAACCTCATTAAAAATAATCATCATGTGCTTTATGAAAGTGAATTAATATTAATTACATTAAATCATAAAGAAAACAGATTTTACTTTTGTAATAAGGCAGAGGGATGTATCTCTTCCTAAAGCCTAAAATTACAATCTCAAAATCTGTATTAACATCTTTTACAGCAAATTCTCCGACATTTGCAATGCGAGCAGCAGATCTGGAGGAACGCAGGTTGGGTGTCTGAACAGAGACGTGTGACACGGGGGGCCGGGGGAGGGAACGTGCGGAAAATAGCACAAATCACAGTTGAACGGTATCAGCAAGCTCTAAATCTGATGTGTGTCAGACAGCCGCCAGCCTGAAGCCCCTCGGCTGCACACAGATGAGTTCATGTGGACTGAACGCCATGATTCAGAGCTTGTTTACCTCCCAACACTGTTGCTTCATAATCACTGTTACTTATCAGGTTAAATTATAGCTAGTGTTGATCCACCCCTCCCTCCTCTAGCAGCAGAGCAACATGGCACCTGTTTTGAAGCCACGTGCTATTTTTGGACCCTCTAAATATGGACAAGCTATTTCCTATTCCACGTAGCCTCTGATGTCAATGGTTGCAGTTTTACGCAAAGTGGAAAAAAACAAAGACATGGCTAGTCTAAACCTTCGATATATCTCCTGACGTCTAGCTAAGATGGTAATGCATAAATTTAACTTAAAACATTGAAAAACGTTTTGTCTTCTCTAAAGGTTATAAACTAACTCTAAATTTGAATCTCTAACTTGGAATTGGAATGGTCTTTATACCGTTTTTATTTGTGTGCTATACATCAGATTCATCTAAATAAACAGTACAGTCAGATAAAACCAACCAATTCAGATGTTTCTCAAAGAAGCCCAGGTGACCTTCAGCTCAAAGTCAAACAGTGTTAGAAAATATTAAAGTTTAAGACTTACCCAACATGCGTCTGTTCAGCTCAAAAAGAAAAAGAGGACAATGAGACAGTCAGCCCAGAGTTTAGCAGAGTGAAAAAGAGGAGCGTGGAGGGTCCTACAGGCATGAAGACAACAGCTGACAACACAAGCCCCTCAAAATAACCTCTCGTGGAACGTCAGTGGAAACATGGTCCAAACGCTGTGAATGAATCAACCTGTCAGGATCTTTCTAATCAGGATTTTCACAAAGACAGCTGAAGAGCTAATTTTACAATAACCTCTGAGATCTTTTGGTGTACCTTTAAATACCCAGCCAAAAGGGAACATTCTCAGAATGTTGGTTTATGTTCTCTAAAAGTTCTTTCCAAGTTCTTAAAGTTCTTGCAGTAATTTAGTAGAACCTTTTTTTAACAATATATATCATATCAATGTTATTCTTAAGTTGTTAGTGGAACATTTTACAAAGTTACAGAATTTAAAAAATGTTTGAATAATGTTAATATAACCAAACAATAACGTTATACAACGTCTGAAAAACTGGATGTTTTTCTAAAACATTCAAAATAGCATGTTACTTAATAGAAACATTATGGAAATGTTCCTACAACCTAAAAGGTTAAAGGTTCCTACAAGGCTAAAAGGTTGTTAGCTGTGTGGTGTCTGTTTACTGCAATATAAGTTGCCAGGGATCTAAATTCTGTCTGAGGTTAAAGTAACAGCAATTGGTTAGAGGTAATAAGTTGAATCCGCCACAGATCATGTGCGGTTGATATGTGTGTTTGGTGTTTAACATGCCCATGAAAAGGAACTTTATGGACTTCTGTACTGAATGCCTGAGGACCGATTGCATGTAACAATCTGCTTGAATTAGAATCGTGTTTTCACAGCTCCTGTTAGCTTTATTATCACATTTGTCCGCCATAATTTCCGTCAATTGTGCTCTAATCACTTCAGACGTGGATCTGTGAAGAGATGAACATCTCCAGTGTAACTCGCTCCATGTTGTGTCTGCACAAACATCCCTTAATATCTGAAATCATTTGGCATACAGCAGTGCAACACGGCCCCCCTGCAGCTGATGCTGGTTTCATAGACAGATATACAGGCAGATATAATGTGTACCAATATCATAATTTGCTGTGTGCGATGACACTTTTAAATGCCAGTGCAGTGCTGCTAGAAAAACAAACATCCCCGTTTTGACACTTGTAGATTCAAACTGAAGGTTAGTGAATAATGAGGTTATGGGTTAAACTATACCCCAGCTAACAAGTTTAGATTGTAAGAATGTTTCCCTAATATTTTCATTAAGTAACAAAAATGTTAAATGTTGTTTTGAATGATCTATACACATTTAAAATGTCCAGCTTTTAAACATTGTATTCATGTTATAGGAGCATTCATGTTTTAATTCTGTAACATTTTTGTTCCACTAACAACTTAAGAATAAGGTTTCGACATGTATGATATATAATGTTAAAAAGTTCTACTAATGTTACTGCAAGAACTACTAGAGAACATCAGCCTACGTTTCTGGGACGTTTTTAGTGGAGACTGAGGAATGCTTTAGTTCTCATCACTCTTTACTGCAGGAAGTGTCTCAGATGTCTTCAGCCTGTTTGGCTTGTGTTATGGATTCTCTGTAATAATCAGACTGGAGTGATTTTGGCTCTAATTATTTCAGACCTGCATCTCAATGAATGATGGTTCTGTGCTTGTTGTTTGAGAGAGACACCGGGAGACTCTGTCCTCTTGAGCCTCTGTTTTAATAAATGTCTCTTTAACCTTCAATTGCTTTGCACGATTTGGTCCATGTGTCGACAAATTACAAGCACGCCAGTGTGTTTCCTGTCATGTCATGTTTTGAGATATTAGCACAGATAAACAGGCCTGCGTGACTTACAGAATGAATGTATGCATTTAGTTTACAATATTAACACTTCATAAACACCAGCTGTTAATATAACCTGCGCAAATATAAGCGTTACTAACCAGTTGCAACGTCACGTGGTTGCCAGCGCGCCTCGTGTTCTCGCGATATCTTACGAAGCGGAGGCGCGAGATCTGTGTTAAATCCTCATTAGCGACCGCAGATTTTATTACTTCGTTTTTAATTTATAAATGTGTATAAGGCGCAACATCTTACAAAACCGATGGATTTAAATGGAGACACTGATCTGAAACCTGTGGATATACCTCATGTCTTCATACCTCACGCGTGAGTTACCTGAACACACACTAGAAGTGACGTTACACCACATGGCTGTGTCTGAAATCACAGTGTACACTATCGAGTGCACTTATTGGGTGACATGATGCTGCGCAATGACTGTATTTGTGAAGACAGCACACACGTGGGAAACAGGTGCGACGTGAATTTAAATGTTATTTATTTATTATTTGTTTAAATAAAACAACATAATAAAATAATGCAAAACACAGTTATTTAGTCAGTGCAAAATATTTATATTTGGTGAAATTTGTTAATGTATTGGGCAGGTTTAGCAAATAGTTTTAGGCTTATTGAGACTTATGTAGTAGGCTGTCTTTGGCACAACCCATAATGTGGTAACTAAGCAATAACACTTTTACTGTTTACTGTTGATAGGTCAGAGTTTTAAGTCTTATTTATTCCTCCTGTAAATGAGCTTCTGACTCAAGCAGTCAGATGGAGTCAGATGTGTCCGTATCTCTTTTCCTCTGCAGGTGTTGTTGAAAACAGTCTGACGGCTGGTTTTGTTCATCAGACAGCAGTGTCCACATCCTGCATCTCTTTTGCTCTGTCACACGTCCTGTTAAAGGCTGATAATGAGCTGTGCTAGATTCTGAGGCTGTTTAAACAGTCCTGGCAGACAGTAGAAACTGGAATTGAGATGGTTATGAATCATTGTATTTGTTTTTAAACTATAAATGCATGTACATTCAGATTTCTGATGCATATTATGCGTGTTACGATGCATGTTAGTGTATGTTGTTCTTAATGCATAAAAACTGTCTGTCAGACTGTATAATATAAAACTTCAGCTTCATGCAGATTCTGTGTTGCAGTGTGACTGTATCAGATAAAATATGTTATGAAGCAGCAGGCAGAACAGATCTCTGAGTGAATATGAACAGGTATTTTAGCTTGTGTTTTATTCAAAGGAAAGGGATGCGTCAGATATACACGTAGCACACGTCAGATTTCTCCTCACGTTCTTAAGACACACTCCACCAACTCTCCTGACATTGGATGTCACAGGCTTGTTTGTTTTCCTCTTTGCCATGCAGCAGAGCACGGCCGGGGTGTTGTGGATTCACAGGAACAGAGATTGAAATGCACAGAGGGTTTCCTGAAGGTTTCAGGACTAACTGTTAGAGATGAGCTCAATACGGTCTCCCATAGCGAAGGCAATTATAACAGTCAGCATCACTCTGCCTTGACTGTAATGCACTTTCCCAACCAACAGCTTTAGGTTGTAAGAATGTTTCTCTAATGTTAGATAACAAAAGCGTTACAGATGTTATTCTGAAAGTTCTACGAATGTTCAAAACGTTCAGTTTTTAGAAGTGGAATGAATGTTATTGCTTTATTGTTTGAATAATTTGATGATAAATGTTTCAGTGTGGATAAAATCTGTGTGACAGCGTGTCTGAAACTCTCTCAGAAAAGACGTGTGAGATAACTGTACTTTCTTTATTGAAAGACATGTTAATGGATGTTCAGTAAGTGACTGAAGGTCTCTCATGTAATGGAATGACAGCGTCTGTGATGCATTAAGCTTGAAAACTTGCTGTTGTGAAGCTCACCTCCGATCCTCAGCATGACAGAAAAACCATTGACGGTTCTCGCCAGTAAATTAAAGAACGTCACAGCATGACCCAGATCAGTGTGATGTAGTGTCTGATTTATTCCTGGGATTCAGTGATGTAGTTAATTAGGTGGGCAATGGATGGATGGATGGATGGACTGATGTTAAGCATGAGTTTCTTCATCATATGAAGTATTTAGTTAATGGTTTTAATGTATTTGCTCTGCATCATTAATTAAGAGCAATAATTCTTTAATTGTGAGCAGAGAGTGTATTTGACAGTCACATTATTTCCCATGAACTGAGTTTTTATTGAAGACAGACTTTCACTGAGGTGTTTGGCATTCAGTATTTATTACTCGTTCTGTTACACTGATACCTGTGAGTTTCTATAATTACCATTCTTACTTATCCTTGTAAATGTGATTTTCTTTTTCGTGAGGTAAGATGGTTGTAATTCCCCTCGACTCATTTTTTTGTAGTTAAATCAGAATTAAGTGCGGGAACTTGAGGTTCTGTGAGATCTTGAAGGGCAACAGACCTTGAGAAAAAGCTTGTGCTCGCATATTCTCTGAAAAACTCACTGGGGAGTCGTTTGACCTTTTCTTTTTATTGGTCTCAATTATTAATATAAGCTGTGTTTAAAATTCTTTTCAGATTAACTTGCTATAATGGACACATAATGGCAGACCTTTATAATTACCACTGCAGGAACTAAATGAATGAAGGAATTCGAGAACTTAAAAGTCATCAAGCACACGCTGTTTGACTCCAAGCTTTTGAGTGTTTGATTCACGTTTTGCAAGGAAGCTGAGGTTGGGATTATCCCGAAATTGCATTACTGACCCATCCATTGTAAATGAGTATTACTACAGGAAAGCCATGAAACTATTTGTTTGAACAAACAACGCATTAATGTAACTAAGCAATACAGTGCATACATATATTACATCCAAAGTGGTTTATTTGTTCAGAACTTCAGGTTCTAATGAGTTTTCAGGCACAGCTCTGTAACTTGTAGTTTAAAGAACGTAAACCACAACCCAGCTAACAGGGAACGTTCTCAGAACATTGGTTTTGGTTCTGTAAAAGATCTCTCAAAGTTATCTAAAACAATCTTGCATAACTTTACATGTTGAACATTCCTAGAACATTTAAAATAAAATTAACATTTCTGGTACTTAATGGAAACATTCTTACAACCTAAAATTGCTGGGAAGTCACTTACAGAACACCAGTGGAGGTTTAGGCTGCTCTGGAGTTTGGATTTGACGGGCTGTAGGAATGTATGAGACAACTGTTAAGCTAATGAAAGGTTTCATGTTCTCCAGGCCGGGAAACTTTGGACTCCAAACATCTCATTCTAAAGGATGTTAAAAACAGAAACTCGCTGATTCAGCACTGCTAAATGCATAAATTAGGTCATGATTAAAACTAGTCTTAAGACACTTAATGTGTTCTGGAGATGATGCTGAGATTCTAAAGCACTTTTAGCATCATTTGCATAATCATATTTGCATTAAATTTAACTTAGTGAGAACATTTTTATCATTGTTAAATAGTTCTTTTCTTGGAGAAATGCGCATAGCCTCTTTTTTTCTCACTTCTGTATGTCTTGAATCCATAATTATGTTAATGTTTAGGAGTGAGTCGGAATCTCACTACCAGCTCTTGATGGATTTTAGAATATTTTTGGGAATTAAAAGCTGAAGGTTCTGTCAGCCACAGAAGCATCAATTTCACTCCAGGACAAACTTTTTGGCATGATAATTATTCATGCAGTGAAACTGGACACTTTACCCAGGACCTGGTCTGCATTTAAATTCACATCCACAGTGCGCTTTTTATAAATTCATTGATTTGTTGCTGGTAGAATAAGTATAAAGAACAACGTGTTAGAGGACCAAAGGTTATTTCTTTGTCAAAACAAAGTTAATGTCTGTTTTAACTGTGAATTAACCTTGTCAACCGATATTTCATTTGAAATCTCAAGAACTAACAATCTAATATTCTGTGATATTTTTGACAGCATAATTTGGGTTAAGAATGAGCATCAAACACGGTAAACGGTATTTCTAAGTGGCCCTTTGATGTCTTCAAGTGGCCTGTTTTTTAAATCACAGTTTGAGCAAACATTAGCTTGTGCCAAGCATATATTTTCAGAGGAACCAGGATTTAGGAACTATAAAACATTTTAGGCTTGTGCTCAAATAAGTGACTAGGCTTGAGTTAAATATTACGAGTTTAAATAAACATGAAATTTAGCCACAGCTCTATTTAAATTGAATTTAAATTAGAACTTGACTTGTTTGCTCAGTTGTCACATTTAGATGTGGAATCACAATGTAATAAAATGTCTTGTATCACTCTAATTGAAATTAGACACATTTTATGACGTACACATAATTATTAAGTTCATTTATGGTCTAAATAAATGATGCTGACACCCAAAGAAACAGGGCATTCACTTCAGTAATGAGCCTCTCCTGCTTTATTCATGTTTGCAAATTAAAATATAATAAATTAACATTTTCTTCTAAAAATATACAAAAATACTGTAAAACTTTCCTAGAATGTCTCAACACAGTAGTATTGCCATGTACCGCATACTATAATAAGCACAGTGGTCTTTCTGAAAACTAATGAAGATGGGATATTTTACCACATTCCCTTCCTTTCCAAACATTCCAGGCTGTGACATTCAAAGTTGAAGTGCTTTTCCTGGACTCTTCCATAGTTTTCCTTAAATTTGTCCCCATTCAATGCACTTTACTCGATTAAGCATTTAGAGTAGCTCGCAAATGTGCAAACACACACACACACATTCATATCACTTCAATAGATGTTTTAGGCTCTGATATACACACACACAAGCATCATGGAGGCAACATGGGCCAAGTATCAGATAGTGGACAGGGAGAGAAAAACGACTTAAGCATCTGCTCAAAGTTTAGTGAATCTCTGAGCAACAGAAACCTGCTAAATATGGCCACTGAAGTTTATAGTACATTGTTGATTGACAATTACACACTGTTATCTACAATCATGTCCACCAACATGGTTTAGAATATGCATTCACTGACATCTGATGAAAGCACTGGAGGTCCCTCATTCAAAGGGTCTGAATGACAGAACACATGTAGATGTGGTTGAATCTTAGTCTGTTATTTTTGCTACACTGATACTAAACCGATATCTCCGGGTTTCCAGGCTTCCTCTAATTTTCTGACTTTCCAGGCCCTGCTTATGAAATGCATAGCATGTTTTTTTTCTGTGTCCAGACCCCCACGCAAACAAACCCAAATCTTTACAGAACAGCTCGGATCAAAGGTTACTTTAGGTCCCAAACACTTCCGTGACTGTTACGGTTTGTGGATTTGTCAATCTGATCTGTGGATTTAGGAAAAATAAACACCAGTAATACCAAAAAAGACAACAGATAATAAAAATCTTAGTCCTCTAACTGAGATTAACAGCTCACTCGGCTAGGCTGTTGCTTACAAACGAAGTCTGTCATAAAATCAAACTCGTTCTGGCCCAACCACAGCTCCGGCAATTCTTTGATTCGGTCCAAACCCATTTCTATCACCAGCGACATCAAGACTTCCTCGTCGATAAAGTCCGTGTCGATAGGGGGCAGTATT
>JAZGTK010019250.1:0-11465 GCA_036877625.1 Ambastaia sidthimunki
AATGGTGGGTTTCCTGACCCCACTGCTCTAACATGCATCTCTCCAGATGAAGATTAATGCCCAGACTTTGACTTCTGTGGGCTCTCTGTTTCTTCACACACGCCAATACGCTGTTTAAAAGCCAGGCCTCACGTGAGCACAATGCTACCTTCACTTTGATGAATTAACGTGCTCTGTTGAAATGACAGACATAGAATTCATGTGAGTGAGGTAAGGGAATGTTCTTTAGTGTCCTTGGAGAAAAGGCATCTATAACTGCAAGTGATGGGAAAAAGTGAGACTGTGAGGGTGTATTATACAACTATCAACACAGGCTCTAAAGAGCTACTCAGAACTGCTACGCTTGTGGGTGTACTGAATGGTGCATGGAACATCAAATGAAGGCTGAAACAGATGGCATGCATACTTTTGTTGCCAAAGTTTGGGTCACTTGGCTCAATCTCAATGCCTTAGTGACTGGTATAGGGGCCACTAATGCTGAACAAGCAGATGCACTCAGTTCAATGCTGAAAGAATGCTCTGGCTGTATGTTCAGGCCTGCCTGCTGAAAAGACTCAATTCAACCACCCTGAGGTAGTTTGCTCATCATAGCTGGTTTAGATGTTCTCCCATCCACATCAAACTGGTTTTCAGCTTGTCTAGCTGGTCTACTGGTGTGGTCAGCTGACAGGTTCCTAAAAACCCATGTAAACCATCAACTAGACCAGCCTGACCTTTGAAAACCTGTATGGTGGCAAGGTAACGCAACAACAAGTAAACTTCACATAAAACATACACACGTCACACCTGCATGGGCTTCCAGAATCCAGCTTGCAATAAAGAACAGCCCACACTCAAGTTTACAGCTCATGTGAAATCTGCAAGCTGCAACCCACATTTAAATCTCCCATTAATCTGCCTGGCAGCAATTTTATTGCAAATAGCATTTTTCCCTAATAATGCATTAAAAATCAATGAAGGTCCAGCACTTTTGTCAAGTTTAGCATCAAGTTACGCCTGTCTCGCATAACTAATCTAATGATATTCTTGGGGAATGCACAAACTTCAAAGACATTCAGGAAGCGTTTTGTCACCGTCAACATCTTAATGAAGGACAAAAATAAAAAGTTTCGGCAGACAGATCATAAATGCTTCATTTAATGTGTACAGCTCAATGAGCTCGTACACAACCAACCACACAGATGGAGAGAATGAGAACATGTGGAAAACAAAAGTAACAGCCACGTTGTGTCTTTAAATTACGTGACAAAATCACATCCAATCAAATATATTGGTAATACTTAAAGAAGTCACTGTCACTTCTGTGGTTAAGGTTAACACTTCATTATCAGATCAGTCACTTACACTGAGATGCACGAGATGCAGAGAATGTGTGTTGCTCGCTTGATGATACTGTAGCCTTACGAGCAGATTATTTGTAATCAATAGTGATTAAGTTGAAGTCCATATTGCTTCTTTTCATTGACTGTACTGTGTTAACATAGACAGTAGCAGCATTTTAAGCAGACCTGAGTTTGAAAATCATCTTTCATGCCAACCAAACAAACTCTGACATCAAGATCTCTGACATCAAACAGACTTTTCTGCCCACATCAGTGACTGCTGCACAGTTCTCTTTAATTATGAATATCAAACAAAACACAGAGGTGTTGTTTCTGTGGTAGCTAGTGATGTCACAGGGGTACGAGCGGGCTGACATTAGCATGTTGTCAAGCACAAGCATAAATAATTTAGCATCGGTTTTGGGAAATTACAAGCGCTTGAGTCACTGTCTGAGTCATTTATGATGTCATCATTGTCAGGGGCCACTGACTGAATTCAGTTTTTAAAGGGAACTATACTAGAAAATAAGATTTTGCTTGCTGTGTTGAAATATTATAATCAAGAAATCTTGGTTATGTGTCAAACAGACGTTAGGGGTCTGGTGGGAAATTGTTATGGAAAAGTCAATTAGTTTTGTTTTTGGTCCAAGAAGTAACATTTACTGTTTTACTGATAAAAATCCACAAGTTATTTTGTTTTGTTTATATACAGTTTCAAGTTAGATTTGATATGTTTTTTTCTAACTTTGTACTGTCTGTATGTTATCTAGCCTGATAAAATCAGCCCAGCTGGGAATGTATGAATTTGAAATGGCTTAAGCACATTTAACACATTCCTTTTTTTATATAAGACATGAAAAAAGATTTGCCAAGTGTGATGTAGTTAGCTCGCTAACCAATCTCATTTCCATGTGTTTTTGCCTCAAGTTACAATTAAAGAGTAAGGAATGAATTAATAAGGGTGAAGAGCTCTGATCACCTTTTATGCCACTCGTAGATGTGTCGGCACGATTCCTTTGTTGCAACAATTATTTATTCTACAATGTTAATCTGAAAAAACAACAACTCTTGTGAGAGATTCTTTGAAGTATTACAAAGTTAAGCATTTTCATTTAAAGGAATAGTTTGCCCAAAGCAAAAACTGATGTTGTTCCATTAAGATTGTTCTAGTCACTCTTTTGCATGCAATTGCAATAAATGAGGACTGGAATGCAAAACCAAGACATTCTTAGAATCTCTCCTTTCCCACAGAATAAAGAAAATCACGCATGCTTGGAATGACACAAGGGTGAGTAAATGATGACATCATTTCTTGTTTTGGGTGAATTGTACCTTTAAAACTTGATTGTTGATGATACAGTTTGTGCTGTCACACTGATAGTTTCTATAGTCAATGCTGTAACAATGATCTCAAGGATAAAGGAAAAAGCTCAAAGGCAGAGCGCACAGAAGTGGAGGAGAGAGAGAGAGAGAGAGAGAGAGAGAGTGAATGCATTGGTAAGAATAGAACGATGTTGCTGTCCCAGAGCACTCACTGGATCGATACACCCCAGAGGATAAGCAGCAACCTGCACTGTTTCAGATAATAAGTCCCCATCACCGGAAATCAAACACTGAAACCCTGAACATGAGATCCACTCAGGACTGCTGGAGACACTGTCCGCTCTGAACTCATCCTGGGCTTATATCACGTCACGTTAAACAGTATCAGTATATTAGGGCTGTTAAACCTTAGTGTGCTGCTGTCGTGTCTGGTTTGTGTCTTGGTAATCTCTGGAAATGGAAGTCTAAGCGATAGTTCTGCCAGGAAGATTCACAATAGTAGCTGCTTACGTCACTCATCATTTATGGTATCCAATCATATCGCTACTTTCAGTTCACAGGCCTTATGTAAGCCTATCAGCTCCCCCTCTTCTTGCTGGTGGTCTGCACTAGCTGTGAGTCGGCAGGCAGGCTCTCTTCCCCCTCCATCTATTTCCGGCAAGATCTGATGCACTACACAAATTTCTCATAAGACTATTAAGCAGGGACTTGTGCCAAAATATGTGAATGTTTTAAAATTAAAAAGTTACATTTTGTTTTATGGTTTATTTAGAGTAGAAATGATTCATTTATCTTACATTTTAGAAATAACAAAAAGACAACAGAGATTTCTTTAATATTTCTATTGTTTCTTCTGCATTTAAAGGACTACATTCAAAATAAGAGGCTTTAGTTCTCACCTGCTGCTCAGATGTTTCTCATGAAGGATCATAGTAATCTCACATCTCCTCTGCAGAAGAAACTCAAACTGTTCTCAGATAAGTGTCTGCAATCAAGAGTTTATCTCGATATGAACTCAAATTTTCCAAGACCAAATAATCAGAACTATGCTATCAACAATACTATTTACATCTATTTATCTATTTGTGTCTATTGCACAAAGAATCTTTGCAGAAACATCTAAGTTGTTACAGGCCAATATCAATGAACCACTAAGCAATAAAAATGCCAGAAATAATTGTACCAATTAAAGACAAAACATTTCACTATAAAATGGGATAAAATTAAATACTAAACTAACCAACCAGACAACTTGTACGCATATATCTCGCTACACTACAAACAGTGTTTGTTTTTCAGTTACATCTGATGCTTTTAACTACAACATTATGACAAAGATGTTTCTGTAAAAAACAGGGTTTTTTCCAGAGGCTTTAAGGGTAAGCCAAGAGCAACAGGTACACAACAAACTGTTTGAGGAAACAAGAAAATTTTGGGTAACAACAAAAATGCTTTCAAAGGGAGAAGTCACAAGCTGCGTCTCTGCCCTGATGCTAAGATGGAAACATCATTAACCTTAGGGTCCATTAGGGTCCTGGAAAGGCAACAATCTCAAGCAGACTAAGACAGTGAGACACAGCTGGAGGGGTGTGCTGAAGTTAAGAGGTCTCGTTCTGTAAAGTGTGGATGGAGGGCGATGAGTCTGGTGACAGGCTGAAGACAGGTCAGGTCGTCTATGAGTGAGCTGGAATGAGGATGGGTCATGTGATCAGAAGCACTCAGAAGTAAATGTATAGGGATTAGTGGGGTAGTAATTATGACATGTGGGTGAACAGATAATAAAGAGTTTGCATTGTTGGGTCAACATTCACTTTAATGGCTGGGATATGAGCTAGCCAAGTTGCCCTGCAGGATGTTAATTAATTAGCAAGTAAATGTTGCTATGCTATGGGGTAATAAAGATGTGCAGTAAAGAGGACAACAGCAGTTTTGGTAGTTATTGTAGCAGATCAAATGCTTTAGACAACGGGCAGCTGTCATCATCAGGACAGACAAGAGACATTCACATCAGGTCACTGAAAGCAAGATCTGGATAGTTCAGCACTAACAATATCTCACAATGGATTGCAAATGAAGACCTTAAAGATTTGAGAAAGCCAGATCATTTAAAAGACCCCCACTGAAAAAAACACTGTTCAGCCAGCATGGTCTTTCTGGTACAGCTGGTTGACCAGCAAGTTTAGCTAGAGAAAAGCCAGGTGAAGACACCAGTGCCCCAGCATCCTCCACTAAAGACCAGCATCCACAACACACAGTCTGCTCTTTTCATTGTGAAAGACTCACTGATGGATGGAACTGGCTTCCTTCACCTGCTTGTGGTCTTGACTGAGTGTCTCAGAAATCTTTTTAGCTCAACAAGCATGTTTAAAGCAGCTGTATCCATCCAGGGCACTGTGGCTTGGAAATCCAATTCCACCTTCCTTTAAACCAATTTCCTGGCTGGAATCACTTTTGCCAGTTTGGCTGAAAAGGTTACAGTAGAGCATGAGGATGTTTTTCTTACTCTGATAGCTAACATAGAGGACAGAGAAGATCATAGCAAATCAATTGTAGCAAAGCTAAGGAGAGTTCCACTCTGTGTGCAAGATAACCCAGAGTTTTGAGCTATTTCTGTTTGTGTATGTCTCACGTTATATTAGGTGTCCTCTCATTCATGGTGCACAACATTTGTGAAACCAGAACTGAAAATGTGGACATATATAATTCTACAGTATTGTATCAGCATATAAACAGATACTGCCATCTAGAAATCTGAAGGTGTTTGCTTAAATATTTCAAATTAGGTTTATAGACAAAAATATAATTGTGCCAACATAATTATTTAAGTAACATTTTATTTTATACTATATTCCTATTATATACATATTTTAAGTAGTACAACTTGATTTCTGACCGTTAATGAATCAGTAATTATTGTACGTGGTGCTCTGAGCACAGCAGAACAAACATTTATATCTGAGTGTAGCAGAGGAAAGTTAATCATGCAATTACAAAACCAAAAACATATGGAAACACACATGTGCATATCTGCACAGTCCAGGCTGATAAATACCAGGTAAATTATTCCACACACTGCGGATTAAACTTCAGAAAAATCCTCTTGAAGACTCAGATTTTGGCATCTTGGAACCAGCTTATTTTGTTTGTTGTGTGTGTGTGTGTAAGTGCAGTAATACACTTATACCAAATGGGATGAAAACGTAATGCAGATTTGCAGCTTAAAGGTGAAGTGTGTTATGTGGCTGTGTTAAAATACTTCCTCTTTTCTCAGTGTAGTGTGCTAAGACGACTATAAGCCATTCCTATACTGACTCCCTGAAGTCAAAATTCAAAATATTGTTCTGTTTGGCATACGTTTGGGGCAGGACCATCCGATGTTCAACAGGTTTTGGGGTGTTTTGAGGTTGTGAATCTTTACTTTAAAGCACACGTCCTCTCTCCTACACCTCGCCCCTCAAAAAGCAAAAATCACTGACAAGCAGAGAGAGTTTCTGGCTGAAACCCCCTTTTATTTTTTCAGTTAACACAGGTAAGGACTGTCACAGGTGTAAATCTTCATGTTATTTGTGCTATTCCAAAAAATGTGCACCTGTAAATATTGTGCCTGTAAATTATTGTGTAATATTTGCTCACTGTTTCTGTATTATTTCATTATTTTTTGTATGTGCACACTTATATACACTTTCCTTGTCACACTACAGTCTCCAGATTTGTATCTGTTATACAGTATACAGTGGTCATTTTCTTTGTAGTTAAAGGTGCACACACACAGAGTTAAATAAAACACAGCCCAAACGTCCATTCACACCAGACATGTACTGTTTATGTCATCCGCAACAGTTTCATCCCACATTTGGCTTCTATTTACAAATGAAAGTGACTGTGTGTGGAAGTGTGTGTGATCAAACAGCTGTTTGTGTATGTCTGGATTCTGAAGCTGACCCGAGCGAAACACTGAACACTGAAGAGAGAGAGAAATCACACACATACTCCCTCAAAATTCAATAAAGGTTTAAAGTGCCAGGAGGTCCCGTATGACCAGAGCAGGACTGATGTTGAGATGCCCTCAGCTCAATTTCAGATGTTCTGAAGAATCTCAGATCTCTCTCTGAATTGAATTTTTTTAGTTGTGAGGGAGAAGTTTGCTTTGTCATATCAAGTTGAAATGTTCTCTTTCATTTTAATTTTAACCTAGTTTAGCCACAGTTGGCCTTTTGCCGTGCCAAGTATCTTCAAAGGAATTCCAAAGGAATGTAAAAGACTCAACAATTTGGAGAAAGATTGTATGTTCTTTTAAGAGCAAAATTAAACTCTGGGACTTTATGCTAAGCAATATTTGGCATAAACCAAACTTAGCTCAACTCCAGAGAGAAACATGGTGGTGGAATTGGAAAAACCTGTAGGAACAGAAGGAAAAACTGAAAGGAATGAAATACAGAAATATCATGTAGAAAAATGTGTCGCTATCTGTGAGAGAAATTGGAAGACAATAAAACTTCAGGCAGCACTACAGCCCAAAACATTAAGCAAAATTTCAATGGAATTACTTTAAACCACGAAGGTTAATGTTCTGGACTTCCCAGTCAATGTCCAGACCTCAATCCAATTGTGCAGCTGTAAAATGCCTTAAAAATTGCTGTTCACAAATCATCTTCATCCAACTTGATGAGCAATTTTGCCAAAAGGATCCGCAAAACATCCGGTGCCAGAATGTGCAAAGCTGGATAAGGACCTACCCAAAAAAGTAGCCAAGAATTTACAGGGGGTTGGGGATAATGAGAAAGAGAACAGTGTTAATAATCTGCATCCACAGCTAACACAGGGTGAGGGACAATTCTTTTGTCTTTTGTAAAAATGTAATAGTTCGTTTCATAGTGTAATTAAGAGAACATGATTTGACACGTGTGTGACGCATCCCTTATTCTCCAGACACAATCATTAGGGGCTTCTGAAGCAGTTCACAAATGACCACCGCTTGACCAGCATTAGGTGTGCTGTACTTTATGTAGAACATTAAAATTTCAGTGTGTTTTTATCCATTAGGGCTTTGATCCTTTTGAGAGTCTTGCAGCTTGACAGTCTTAGTAGTTGAGCACCAGCGAGATCCATACAGAGAACTCTGCATGTTGAATGAAGCTTGAAGCCCAAACAGAAAAGAAAATAAGAGACGCTCTTTGAAGACCTCAAGTTTGACTTAAAAAGCTGAACTCTTGAAAACATACACATACTAATAAAAAAACAGTTACAATTCTCTTCTGTTAGTATTGTTCATATGCTGGATGTTTCTTCTGGTTGAGAACATTTATTTTCTACATTAATCATTGTTTATTTGGTTCAAAGCACTTTAAAGTTACATTTCTCCCAAAATTGAAGATAGTCCGTATTTAATCAGCCGTGTGTTGCTCTGAACCAGTTTTTATTTCTCATGTACAGAACAGAAGTAGAAATCTTTAAACAGGTCTTGCCGTACAACTACAGTTTATAGTAGTCTGTCAAACCTCAATAAAGGACAGAAAAACAAATCTTTGTAATGGAGTTCATTTGTTTAGTAAGATATATCCCATGTAAGTTGACGTGACTTTCATTGGATGCATGTCTTTGAAAACATGCAGACATGAGAGTACACAGCAATGCAGCAGTTTCATTTTTGGATGCACTATTCATTTAATGTATCATGCCAGAAAAATAATGAATACACAAGAATGCAGAAGAACATCACACATATCAGACACAAACCACAACACGGCCTCACCAATGAGATGAATGTAGACTCATCAGATCACTGTAACGCACACATGCTTCCTGTCCAGCGCTCACTCATGCTCATGTTACAAACTGTGTTTATTTCCATTAGAAAACTCATTATTTCATCCTGATCAAGTACAGGAGAAATATCTTCATGAAAACATAGCCGTCACATTCTTATTTAAATTAAGCACATTATCTCCCCAAACTGCTATTACACTATTATTATTATTATTATTTATTTGCTTTAGTTGTAATTCACATTATTGTCAAAGGTGATTCTCTAAACTCTCATTAAAATAATACAGTCAAAAACACTGCAGTACAATAGTTTATTTTTCAATCAATTCATATATCTATTAAATGAATATAATATCTAATTTAAATAATATGTCAGAATTTTATACTACAATAATGGTAATAATATTATTGATACGACATAAGAATAGGCTTTGCTTTTTTTTAGCAAAATATACTTTCTTGACATGTTCTTGACCGAATGTAAAGGATTATGAACTATATTGACATTTATCTGTTACATTAAGAGGTTTTTGTTGTAGATGTAAACAGTTCTTTTGAAGTTTGTTCTTCTGAACTCACTGTTGTCACCTGACACTGAATGAAAGATGTGTTTAGTTTAAATCTTTGAAAGCAGAAAGGACAGAGAACTTCCTCTGCTGATGGTATTAACATTTCATGCATCTTCACATGCTTCTGCGACAGGCTGTGAGTGAGGACGGGTTCGAAGAGCGCCACTATGCCTGCTTTTATTTCCTCATTTTCCTTTGTTCCACCTGCCGACAGGAGGCACATGGAGGCGAGGCAATGCGGGTTCACACGCTCTCGTTTAAACAGCACCGCTCTTCAGATAAATATTGTATGTGCCCACAAATAGAGCCAATGGATTCTCCAGGGAAGTGAGATGCATGCGCATTCTCTCACCTCCAACGCAGCCAAAGTTGAGCTGTTGATAGAATTCACACCTGAGTCGCAAGGGGATGCTGACTTTTACAGATTCAGGAAGAACAACATGTCGATAGCTTGAAAATTAATCATCTATTACCAAAGAGTGCCAGCAGACAATCACAGATTACCACCTCAAGCCAAAGATTTGCCCTAATCCTGGTTTTAAAATCATGCATGCCAAAACTCAAAGATCTAAACTTTGCATTTGTTGAAGATCTGTGTGCCAATTCCAGCAGGTCTGGACATGACATGCATCAGTCGGCAGTATTATTCATTCAGCATTGCTACATCCATCAAAATGCCATCATCAAACAAGATACTTGTGCACTATGGGCCCTTTGGGCCGCCAGAGACAAACAAGTGATAGATTGAATTCAACAGCCCTCCACACTAAGCAGAATTGGAACCGACCAAGACAATGGATGTTCAGAAATGTATTCGCTCTCATTCTCACTTTGGGTCTCATGAATAATTAGAAGAAATGGGCTTGTCTAGACTCAATTTCACTGACTGATGACATAAAACAGGCTTTGTCTGTCGTTCCGTGATGGTGGATGCGGTTGATACGCTGCACTTAGTTTTCAATTGAAATTATACCTCCTGTTTCTAACATTTGTTTCCATTTGTGTGACGTGCTAAACATTTAAACGTTGGTTTAAAGTGAACCAGATAAACTGTTAGCAGTAGACCAGAGTTACACAAACAGGGGACTAAGGTCCCAGTACAGGCCTCAACAAACTTCCAAGGGGGCCTCGAGATGACTTAATATTTTTTTTAAATGAGACAAAACAAGCATTAAATGAGGCAAAACAACTAAAAATGAAGATATTTATTATAGATTATTCTGTAACAAACATATAGCTTTCTAGTTATGCCATCACGCAGATGTATCTCACATTCAGCTTTGAATGAAACTAAAATACGTTTATCAGTCTGATTTTCTCAGATTAAAGGAAGGTGTAGTTGATAGTTGGGGTCATTTAATGAGTTTAACATTAATATTGTTGTAGGACTAACAACAGATATTGACTTGGAAACATCCTAAGGGGCAAAAACAAAACCACTTTCTTTTTAACACATTTATATTTGAGATTTTACAGAATATTATTAACATGTCTCTCCTAAACCTTTGTTAGGAATTACTTTTGCTCCTGTGGAAGATCTCTAGCTGGAAACAGACACTGTTTTAGCCCTAATCAAACTTGAAAGCTTTTGAAATCCCTAAAGTAATTATTTACAATCACACTGGCATGAGGAAAGAGCCAAACATCACTCTGTGTTTTGAGTTTGTCACTGGAACAGATGTGGACTGCAATATCAACTTTAACCTCAAATCACAGTTTTTAAATATCCCAGTTAAATTTACTGCTGAGACCTGATATTTGATTTATCATTTTATTAAACTAAGACAGAATTATAATAAAGACTTCCCGGGATGTCAGACAGAGTTTGGTCATAATTACTTGAAAATAAACACATTTTTCATTTGAATTAAGTCATGCAAATGTTTGTATTTGTCTTGATTAATTTTGAGACGTATTTGATGGCAATTAGAACTTTCAAATCAGGCTGTAATTAAACATTAAACACAAAGTGTGTGCGGGTGTGAATAAGTGAATTATTACATTATCACACTCATTTCCCTGTGCATTCTCTGTCTCTGTCTATCTTAACTGAACTGTTTCTGCATCTCTTTTTGTTTGTTTATTTGTGTGGACATCTGTATTTCAGTATGTGAGTGTTTGTCAGTGCATGTCTGCAGCTCATCACACGGTGTGTTATTTGTGGTGACTGCTGTTCAGATTAAGTGGGATCAGCTGACCAATGAAAATACGTGTGGCAACAGATTAGCAGCTGATGGATGGAGTGATCGTGTCATTCCACTATGACATCATCGCATCAGTGTGATTGCACTGCAGGAGAAGCGCATGTCAATGATGAGGTATTACAGTGATGTAATCAGCTTTGCAGAAAGCATTGCTTCAACAAATCATGGACCACCACAACAGTGTGAGGGATGACAACAGCCTGAGAGGTCCAACAGAATCACTCTTAAACACAGACTGACATCTGCAGTCCTGGCTGGTCTCAGCAAACCTTCTTTAAAAA
>JAZGTK010019251.1:0-11465 GCA_036877625.1 Ambastaia sidthimunki
AAATTATGCATACAAACATAACTGTATAAAGGCAGGATAATATTGATGTTTTTTTCTGCTATATAGCCCAGGCCTACTTACAATGCACGCATTCACCCCAACTCACTTTGTGCATGGCTGCGAGCCAGGCAGACGCAATGCGCTTGTCATCAGCCGTCTCCATGTGCAGCTGCTGAGGGTTCAGAGATCCTGCCGGCTTATACTGCAGCATCATTCCACTGGCACGGAGAGAACCCCCTACAACAGGTCAAAGGTCAGTGGCAACATGATCAATACGGTTTCTGCTTAACAGCCATGCATTCCCAGAGATCTAAATGCTAAAGCTGCAATCCGTAACTTTTGCCTCTCCAGCACCATCTCTGTTTGAAACAGAAAATTGCAAGTTATTTACATACTTTTCTTTAGTCAAATGAAGTCCAATCGACATTTCCTGGAAAATTTGCCAGACAGTTCAATTTATAAATCATTTTAAGCTAACCACTGAGAATCATGTAAAGGCATAAAGGCTGTTTTGAACACTGACCTTTTATGCGCTTGCTTAATAACTGATTTTTGTTTATTTTTTAACCAAAGAAAGTTACAGATTACAGCTTTATGGCTAAATGGAGGACTTCTTAAACACCGATGTGTGGATTATGGATATGAACATATACTGTAACATGACTTTGAAATGTCAAATCTCGCTAAATAAATCTTATCTACTGTGGACAGATGAAGAGTTTAGTTTTGGAAATGTCAAACCACAATTTAGACTTGCAACTTAGGCAGTCAGGCTATAAACTTTATATCAGAACACACCTTACCTTGAAATCGAACCCGTGATCTTGGCAGTGCTAGCGCCATGCTTAACAAAAAGTACTCCAGCTAGCCTACATAACCTATCAGGTCTAAATAATCTTCAAAATTTGGCTCCAAAACTGGGAAGCAGTAATACAGCAAGCATAAAATGCATGATGGGAAATGAAACACACAATGTTCTGAACAACAAAGAAACAAGGAGCAATTGAAACAGCCCAAGAGGGCACATGCAGTCTTTCATGAGATCATTTTGCTTGTGCAGGATAAATTACACCAGGTCACAGGAAATGAGTGCATGCTGGGAAACGTATCTTATGAGTGTCATTAAATCGTCAAGGAAAACTACTGAAATGGCACAATCACTGGAAAAGCAAGAGGAAAAACAGGAAAGACAGAATGGAAGAGGGGCGCTGACCTTCAGATATTTGACTGTCCAGCAAACTGGTGTAAGAGCATATATCTTTCTCTTAATGCACATAAGAGAAGTGAAAGAAAGAGGTAAGAAATGAAAAACCAGAGAAAAAGGTAAGTGTTCACTTCAATTGTTGATGTATACAGTGGCCTCAAATATTTGAACACTTAAGTCATATAAAATGCAAGAATGTCACTAAAAACCATAAAGTCACCTTTTATGAGGTCACCTATCATTTTCCCCCTTTTCACTTGAGACATGTTTGCAAAGACTTTAAAACATGCTGATCAAGTTGAATTTTTGTTGTCAGATCACACAGGTGTCTTAACAGAGTAAACCACAGGTTAAGTTCATCACATTAACTATTGACATGGTGCACTAATCTTTAACAAGCATCATTATTATAATTAACCATATTTTGACAACCACATCCTTATTTCAGAACTGTATATCTATCACGTTATAATTTGAAACCCAACAAATTATAAATTATAAAATCAAAACAACACTTGGTTTGAATAGTTTTTTTCTGTAGAGATATTCAGACATCTTTAAGAGTAGATTAGTGCCCATAAACATTAAAACTGTATTTTACTGTAAAATATCATGAGTAAAAAGTTGCTTGTTGTCTTTGCTCAGTATCAGATTAGAAAGTTAATGGCCATCAGCATTTAGTTAAAGCAGAATGCAGCATTCAAAAATATAACCACAATATTCCTGAAGATGCAAGAGTTTATATTTTAAAAATAATAAAACTCACATTAAACACCAATCAGATTCATGCTGAATCATCCTCACATTCTCATGAAACAGAAAAGCAGTAGTAAAAAATCTTTATTGATCAGTATTACAGGAAGTTATGGGCTTCTGGGATCCATCAAGAATCCATTAGAAGTTAATACACACTGAAAATGAGACTTAGATAATGAGTCCATAACTGCGTTCTGTGCTGTGTGTAACGTGTGGTCCATTTGTGAGTTTAGCCAGATCTGCCCACCGGCAAGATTTTGAAAATATGTTGAAAATGTGACGAATTAAAGATGAACGATTTCAAAGATCTAAAAAGATCTCACCTCCTGGAGTTGATCCTTCAGTCAGCACCTGCATACTGGAAATACGAGACAGCTCCACCTCAAAATGACTGTCGCCATCCAAGAAGAGATATCTGAGATGACAAAATAACCGTAAACGTCTATTTATACCAGGAACCATAACTGTAAAAGATACTGTAACTATAGAACTACAGTAACAATAACTACATTAGCATCCACAAACGGCAACGCTATGTTTATTCTACGCCTGAGCTCTGAGGTAAATGTGCCAGACCTTTACATTTGAATGGATTTGATTGGCTGTCAAAGTTTTAGCATTCATCCGCTGGAAAACATATCACTCCAAAAGATATTCCAACGATGTTGTTCCCTGTATCATTAGATTTGTGGTGTGGAGCTATACGGAGTAATTTAAAGTTTATCTTTATAGTTATCATCCGTAGTGTGAACAACCCTCTCGCGGTTTACAATTAAAGTCAATCTGTGTGTGTTTCTTTGCGTACCTGTGATTATTGGACAGACGGCAGACCATGGTCTCAGATTTCTCTGAGGAACCGACTTTTACAAGGAACGTTCCACCTACAGTGCAGAACAAAGCTTTGCATGAAAAAATATCTGTGTATTTGATCAGTTTCCACAACTGCAACACTAAACATCTCTCCAAATAAAGCTTCAATATTTCTTTGGGTCCAGTCCTACAGAACGAGGACAGAGTAGAGATGGAGAGAGTACAGATGGTCTTTCCAGCTCATCAGGTGGATGGCAAAAAAGGAAAGACACAATGTAGTGCTGATGCAGTCAGAGGATCATACATAAGGTGGCTGAAACCACCTGAGAAGAAACGGAAACAACATTATATGAAGGCTGATCGTGAACTTCCTGTGTATCTCCTGTGGGAAAAGAGAGGAATTGAGTTCTGTTATCCTGCTTCACACAGGGATTGTGGTCCTGTTCCTGGTTTATCATAGGTCATTCCTGCAAACCTTCGTTAGTTAATTATTTAGGAGAGCATTTAAAATACTTTTGCTGGGCAAAACAGCAGAACATGTGACTCTGTGTCGAAAGTGAATCTTTTATGAGCTGATGATGCAATATGCAAGTGGTTTAAAATCTGATGATTTTTGCTTTTCGGAAATTCAGAAGAAACGGTTGCTTGATACCATCAGGACAACCACACACTGACACACAACAAATTATTAAATGTCCAGCAGTATTTAAATAAACCCCAGGCAAAAGATTATTTATTAAGACAGGATACACCAGACAACACAAGGACAGTTATGTAACATACTTTTTCAATGGCCCTTATCATCGTAAACATCATACAACCACTAATAACAAGTCTATGGATGGAGGAGAGGGTGTGTGTATGTCTGTGAAGTTGAGACAGAGCACGTGTTTGTGGAACTCACCGGCAGTGAGAACTTTAAGCTGTTTGTCATAAAACTCCACCTCTTTCTGTGAGATGAGGCTGCACTCCGCACACTGTCTCACTGGATCCACGAAACACATTCTGGGAAGAGCCACTTTCTGACTGCAGCATTTATCACAGAAACACCTGCCACAGCGCCGACAGTGATGCTGAGGAACGGACGAAAACTTCTCAATGTTCACAATCACAGCAATAAACAAAGCAGATAAACACAACGACATGCTGTAGCCAAACAAACAAACAAACACAACCGTACAAACACAATGACAAAGACACAGAATACATTAAAAACACAGTTCTGCTGAGAAAGAAGGAAGCAAGAAAAGCATAAACAGGAAGTGGAAAGTACTTAAAGAAAACTTGCGAAACAGCACAAGAGTAATTCACTAACACAATCACTTACTCCCGTCTCGGGTGGGAAAGACACTCGCTTACCTTCCTGGTGATGAAGTCAAACTTAGTGTCACACTGCATGCATCTTGCACACTAAGAGAAGAAGAGATAAACTGGGTTTTTCCGTACTCTCTAAAACATTCATATATTAAAGAAATGGGAGCACAGATATAACTCTTCAGGAGTCAATAAAATTTCATTACGAACGCGTGGCACCCCAGAGATTTTAGTTGAATTGAGCTTTCATATCTGGGCTTAGCAGGAAACTAATCAAGGCCAAAATCCTACTTTTTCAAGCAAGATACATGAGACAGAATTACATCTAAATTACATCTAATTTTCTAATCTAATTCAACCTTTTATCATAATGTAGAGTCAATAAAGCCAGTGATATCTGGGCTTTTACAATGGATCAGAAAGGGGCTGTACATATGCATCAAACTCCACCCACAGAAATGATGTGTAAATGCATTGCAACACTCTTACAACATTTTTACAACATTCCTTTTGCAATTATTTAAAACATCTGACGTTATGCACTTACAGTGGAATGAAACACATACCGTAGAAAACAACTAAAAAGTGGTTAAGTTACATATTTTTTTCACTTCATTGATGGAAACATACCATTGTCATTATTCTGCATATGAGGGCGTGGCCTAGTTTTTTGACAGCAGCCACCCAGTAGCAATAGATGCAAAGGTCCATTTACTGGTGCGAAGAAATCGGTTTCATTGCAATGCATAAACGCAACATGAAAAGCTTTCACTGTTGTTGTCCAGAATAAACGTGATGTAAACTCAGATATGCACTTTATAAACATGGGCAGATTGCATTGATTTGCATGAATCCCAGATGAACCCCGTTCAACTATTCAAACCTCTGCGATCTTATTTTAAACGCCATGTAAGAAACATGAATATTTTCTGATGGATTTTGATGAGCAAACGCCCAAACACAGCGAGACCAACCGCGGTGCCATAACAAACCCCGATACGTCCATTACCTCTTTATCCGGAACCCACTGCGGCTCGTCCAGGGCAAACGGACTGTTGAAAGCTCCGTTCTCGGGAACCATGCGGAGACCACTCGGGCTCCGGACCAGCTTCTTTCCGTCAGGCACCGCGGACATGTTTGTGTTTATGAATGCGCAGCTGCTGCTGTAGAGAAGAACAGCGCAGACATCAGCAGCACAACCAGCCACACGTCAAATTTCAGCATAAGAGTCCCTCATTTCAAAACAATAATCACATAATAATAATAATAACAATATAATTATTATTATTGTTGTTGTTGTTATTATTATTATATGATGATGACCATGATGATAGAAATATAATAATATAAATATAAAGTAATACTAATAATAAAAATAACAATAATAATAATATTTTATAGTTATTTAACAGAACTATTGTACATAACTGCTCTATACATTTGAAAACATTTATGTACATTGGTATCAATGCTTGTATATACATTCACCATATTTTGTTAATTGTGTAAATATGTTTTGTTGACAACTGCGTACTTTTTACACACATTTCATCTTTGTGATTCTTTGTCAACTGTTTTATTGTGTCTGTGTCTTCTGTGCTCTGAAAGCTTCTGTTAGAAAAAAAAACACTCCGGAATAAAGCTCCTTTATTTATTATTTCTTAAAGGAAAGTGTGTGATATTTACATACAGTTGCGCTCCAGCTTTTATTATGGGTTAACCTGTAATTCAAATGTAAAGTATATTTTACTTTGTAATAATAATAATACTCATATAGTATTATATATAATAATACTAATTATATAATAATCCTAATAATAACAGTATTTTTGTAGTTATTTAACAGAATTCTTGTACATAACTGCTCTATATAGCACATTTGTATTTATGCTTGACAGTTGTGTATTGATGCTAATAATAATAATAATAATAATAATAGACTGTATTAAAATAAAATACTAGCGGAGCATGTATTTAAAAACTGACTGATGGCTTCGCTGGGATCCACACACTGACCTCAGCGTCTCACTGCGTGTCCGGAGCGCAAAGAAAGTGCCACGGTGGCCTTAAAAAGACAAACCTGTATTCATTACACAGTGAAACAGCACTTTGCTTTACATTGACATAAATTACAGTGTATGTTTCATCTAAATACGCGGCATCGCCGTGTGTTGCGTGCATGTATTTGCGTGTGTTTTGTTTGGATCAGCGTCTGATAAGCGTTCAATCTGGATCACCGCGGCAGCAGCAACATCAGGCGCAGCAGAGGCAAGCGAGAGGAGATCTCCAGAAAAAAACTCCTTCTGCCCAAAAACAACATGTTCTCCAAATTCACCTCCATCCTCCAGCACGCCGTCGAGGCGGTGAGACCCTTTAAAACGACTTGGTAGCGCGTTTAAATGAGTGTTTGACCGGGAGTTGATCGGCTTGTGTTGATGGCCTGCTAGCCGAACACCTGAGCTAACGGCTAATGTAATACGTGAATGTAAAACAAAACCTTTCAGTGGCGTTTAACTGCATCTTGACACGTGTTTGGGGTGTGTGTGTTCTCTGGAAATGTTTTTATTGTGGTTTTATGAATCGTCGGGTCAAAGTAAGGCTTTGTTTGCTGTGTATTTTTGTAGCTTTGCTAAGTCTTGCGTAATTTATGACTTATTCGGCGACGTTGCCTTCACGTACGTGGATTTTTTGAGTTTTTATTTCATATATTTAAATGTTTATCCATGCATTACATTGTGAGAAAGGTGTTACCAGCATGACCTGAGATATTCGTTGTATGTATCAGAATTAGCCGGTTAGCATGCTAGCAGATCATTATAGGATGTAAACAAACCAGCTGTTTCTATGCCACACGTATACAAATGACCAAACTAACAAAGCTACTGTCATCTTATCTTAACGTGTGTTTTTTCCCCCTTATAACGAATAAACAGTATGTTGTATTGTATATGTATATTCAATATGTACAGAGGGTTCAAATCATATTGCCATTTAAACTAAACAGCAAGATTAAGCACTATTACTAGGTTACTAATCACATGTATGGAAATTAGTGACATGTTAGGTTAAGATCAGATTTACTTGTTCCCTTTGAAGCACACACATTGTTATTTGGAACGTATTCAAATAATGTTGGAAAAGCATATGTGTTTTGATTTCAAACAAACATAGAAACAAACAGAACAAAACAAAAAGCCAAGAATGCCTGAGCTAACAAGCAGTTTGTCATTGGTTTAAAGGATTCCATATTCCTTTAATATTCCATGGAATATTCCTCCATATTCCATGGTTCCTATAACTTAGTTACTATAACTACCTGGTGTGAAAGAGACTGTTTACACACTGACACTACAATGCAGGGCTGTACTGTACTAAACATAAACTAATACAAAGGTAATTACAGTTATATTACAGTAACACATGGTTCTATTTACAGAACATTTCATTGAAACAAAAGGGAATGTGGAAAATATTTTAAATAAATTCTGTATATCATACAAATGTAATGTAGATATTTTAATGTATATATTGTCTTTTAAGCTTGCACCATCACTGCCCTTGCAAGAGGACTTTGTGTATCATTGGAAGGCCATCACACATTACTACATAGAGACCTCAGGTAGGAGATATCTTACTGACAGTATTATTTGTTTTAAACTCTTTGCCCCAGTGCAGTGGTCTGTTATATTTCACAGTAATGTTTTATTGATGCCATATGCTGATTAAAATTAAAAGGAGAGTTCATCCAGTTATTTTTTTTTATTTGTTAATTCACGTTTTATCTGGCTTTATATTGAAGAATATTTTGCAATCTCTTTAGATATAGAAATAAAGGGTAAAAAAAGACTGAATCCAAAGCCAATGAAAAGTGAGCAATCGGTGTTGTAGTCTGTTACCAAGGCAACCTATATCTTCTTTTGTTTATGTTTTTCTAGATGATAAAGCCCCAGTGACAGACACCAACATTCCCTCCCACCTGGAGCAGATGCTGGACATTCTGACCCAGGAGGAGAGGGAACGGGAGTCCGGAGAAACAGGACCTTGTATGGAGTATCTTCTCCACCACAAGATCCTGGAGACGCTCTACACGCTGGGCAAGGCAGATGTGAGTCAACTTATGTGCTGATATGTATCAAAGATAAAACTAACAAAATGCTGCAGTTCTGTTACTATGAATAATAGAAACTGCAGCACGCAATATGGCCACTGTAGTGAAGGAAGTCCCGCCCACTAGCACAAAGAGCCAATCGTCAACATTTTCTGGGGGAGGGGCTTTGTAATGAGTTTTGTGAGTTACTTCACAGCCTTTGTGCAGTACCCGAAGTATTGTGAAAAAAAACAGCGCAATTTAAGCTTAAGAAATAGAATAAACGGTACAGTTGAGGTGCAGGTCAGGTAGACAGCTGACTAAGTTTTCAAGTGGCTCCTCTAAATGATGCTTTCACAATGATTCATTCAGTCTGTAATATTACTTACACACTGTGACTCATTAACTGAGAGACCGCCAATTGCTTTGAGCCATTTTCAGGAAAAACGATAGTGGATATATAATATAGAAGAAGTTAATCAGATGTCAAGAGGTTTTGAGAATAAGCACTCCACCATCCTGTCAAATCTTAGGTCTGATTACTGATGTGTTAAATATCTGCCACACATCTTTGCCAGCTGCTGCTGAAAATGTAATGCAAGTTTACAGGTTGCTCACAACTCAACTTTGTTCTTTTGGCTTTGAAAGTTATCACCATTTTTGGTGCAACCATAAATCTTCTCCCAATGTGCTTTGTGCGATTCACTTGGGGTGTAACTTATGAGCCAGATGTGGCAGTAAAAAGTGCTTTAATGGGTAATAACAAAGAGAAGTGTGTTCACTGGTCTTATGCTTTAACACAAGCATCAATACTTTCTTTGCTGTCTTTTAGTGCCCACCTGGAATGAAACAGCAAGTTCTGAGTTTCTACACCAAGTTGCTGGGTCGAATTCGCCAGCCACTCCTTCCTCACATCAACGTACACAGACCTGTACAGGTGAGAATAATCGCTATTCACACAGATCTTTGCTGTGTTCAAAATGGAACGCTAGCATGCTAGCTTACTGTGCAGTGTACACTTTTATATGTGTGGCAAGTCTTGCTTTCTAATTCAGCGTCATTTAGAAAATCCTATAATAAATCCATCTAATACATATCTGTGTGCGATGTACCTGGTGATGTTTCCTCAGAAACTGGTCCGTCTGTGTGGGGAGGTTCTGGCTGCTCCTACAGAGAATGAAGAGATCCAGTTTTTGTGTACCGTCTGTGCCAAACTCAAGCAGGATCCTTACCTCGTCAACTTCTTTCTGGAAGTGAGTGTTGTTGGATGTGCATAGTTGTCCCATAGCTCAGTTAGTGGTCCCGTAGCTCAGCTGGTGGAACATTGCACTGCAAAGATCAGAGGGTTTGAGTCTTGAGTTTTCACTGTAAACCATTCTGTGATTGTCTTGTTTTAGAATAAAACGTTTGATTAAGCCGCCTTAGAATTTGGTCAAAGCAAGCAAGCAAGCTGTCTTAGAAAGCAGATTCAGTTTGTTGCCTTTTGTTTTTTAACAGCTTTAGTATCAAAAGCACCCCATGGTGCCTAAAAATGCTGATTAGATAGACAGCTTGCTAGGTTTTGGAACAGAGCCTGTATCTACAATTGGCAATTTTCCATGTGTGTGTGTTTTGCAGAATAAGAATAAAAAGTTGGAGGCTGCTAAAGAAGGTGGAGCAGATATGGACCCATCTTCTCCAGACACTGGCCAGAACCAGAATCCAGTCAGATCTGCACAGGAAGATGCTGCGGGTAAAGCCACCAGCCCGTCAGCAGAATCTAGTCCTTCCTCCGCCCATGCTACACTGGCAAACAATGACAACTACAACCTAGTTAGTTCCCTACTGAACCTCACCAAGAGTCCGGTGAGTGCAACACGCGCCCACAAGTGTCGCCCCCTACTGGTTGAATAAGATAAGTTATCCTGGTTTATGTGTGATGACTAATCCTGTCTTTCCTTCAGGATGGCCGTATCGTAGTGAAAGCTTGTGAGGGTCTGATGCTCATTGTCAGTTTACCTGAACCAGCTGCAGCCAAATGCCTGACAGAAAACACAGAGCTCAGTCAACTGCTCACGGACCGACTGGCACAGTTCTACCGGGCCCTTCCACAGTCCATGGACCCCCTTGACATTGAAACTGTGGAGTCTGTAAACTGGGGGTACAAAAATAACAAAATAAATAAATTGACAAATCACTGAATCATGTTGATTATTTGATTCAGAATTATTTAAAAAATAACTTTACATCATTACAAATGTAACATGAATATATTGAGCTGTGCTGTATGTTTATTTGGACCGTGTGTGTGCAGGCTGGATGTGTATAACCTGAAGGAGGACGCGGCTGCTTTCGCTGGTAAACGTGCTCTGATCTCCTTCCTGTCGTGGCTGGATTATTGCGATCAGCTCATCAAAGAGGCTCAGGAGGTAAGAAGATGAGTCAGCAAATATTCAGCACGTTCACAAAGGAAGTTGCTGCATCTGATGAAATGTTTGTCATGTGCTGCTTTGTAACGCAGACGGCTGCCGCAGTTCTGGCCCGCGCCGTGAGGGAGCGCTTCTTCGTTGCTATAATGGAGCCTCAGCTAATGCAAACGTGAGTGGCTGAACCGAGGCAGCAAAAGTATTTAAGCTCTCTCGGGTTTGTCTCACTTCGCTTTGAAGTGCACTAGTTTGCCAGTAGTCTGAACTGATAACATGTTGCCTTTCCCTCTCTCTCACACATGCACTTACTTTCTCATTGGTTTGTTATTTCAGGTCAGAGGTCGGTATTCTGACCTCCACAGCTCTGTTAAACCGGATCATCAGACAGGTGACATCAGAGGCTTTGCTGCAGGAGACTGTTTACTTTCTGCTGGGAGAGGAGACAGGCCCGGAGACACTGGCTGGCATTACCCAGCATCCCCTGAGACACAGACTCATAGAACACTGTGACCACCTGTCAGATGAGGTATTTCTGGCAGCTGTAACTTCATTGATTGCTTTGATCGAAACATTATTGCTTGGAATCCAAATCAAGTGAAAATTTAGAGAAATTCATAGTTATCATAATACTGCTGAAACTGGAAATTTACAGTTCCCAGCATGCTTTGCAAGGGACTGGAAAGAAAGCATTGATGTTAAAATTTAATTAATAAGTTAAGCAATAGGAAAAAGGAGGTGATTGAATATTAAGTTAATATTATATAAAGTTTGATCTAGGGTTGTTTAAAATACCAACTTAAATCTGCAGTCCATAACTTTTGCCGTTTTGCCTCTCTTTCTCTGTTTGAAAGACAAAATTGTAGGTTACTTTATGTACTTTTCATTACGT
>JAZGTK010019252.1:0-11465 GCA_036877625.1 Ambastaia sidthimunki
ATGGTCTTCTGTGTTGTTTCCCTGCTTCAACTGGATCCCACCAACTCCTTTCCAGTTCCAAAACATAGAGGTTACAGTGGAAAACAGTGAAAATAATAGAATTTTTGGCAACCCGCTTCCTGCCTGGTTCACAGATGCTGGTATGAACAGACTATTTCTTAGATGAGACAGGCATAAATAAAGCAGAGAGCTGGGCAGAAAGAGGAAGGTTTCTGTTTATCGGAGGCAGCAGGCCTGGCATTGGGCCATTGGTGAGCTGTTCTTTCTCTGTCTACCTTAAAGAACCTAAATCATGGGGCATGGTTGTTGCCTGGTCTAGTGTGGAGGGTCCCTGGTCGTGGAGCTCAGGAGAGGTAATGCTTAAACCAATGTGCTTAAAAAGAGGGTCTTGTAGTGCAGCCATGCAGCTTAGAGGCATAGGGAAGCATGGACCCAGAAAATGGTACAAACACAAACCTGCTCAACACAATACAATCTGCCTGAACCCAAATGCTCATTAATAGTCGCATCATCTGCAGAAACAGGCAAAACATACACACATCATTGCTCCATAATTAAGTAATATCACGCTCTTTGATATTGTTACACTAGCATACTGCCAGTGCCCTCGTGCTTCACCAGAGGGCACTCCTGCCTCCTGTTCTGTTATTTACTATGAACTGCATTTCCCATAAGCCATTGTGTGTCATTATCCTAATTATGTTCACCTGTGTCTCATCATCTCTGTCTATTTATACTTAGTCTGCTCTATCATTCCTTCATTAAGGGTGAGGTCTTGATTAGTATTATGGATGGAGGTTGTGCCCAAGTTTCCTGTCAGTATTTCTGTGTTCCCTTTCACAGCTAAGATGGCCATCCCTGTGTCCCCTGTCATACCCAAGAGGGCTGCTCCTGTGTCCCCTGCCCATGTGAAGATGGCTGCCTCAGATTTCCCTTTGCCTTGGTCTTGAGCTTCATCCGGGCCTCCATCATTCCTGGCTCTGCCCTGGTGCTTTCCTGCTCCACCAGCTTCACCTATTCTGCCATGGCCTTCTGCCCCACCTTGGGGATCTTCAATCCTGTTTGCTCAGCTGTGGTGGTCTTCTGCTATGCCATGGAGATCTTCAGTTTTACCTGCCAATATTATAATGAACAGAAATTTGCAAAAATATGTATACTGTATACGGTTATGTTTAATATTTTTGTTTTCTGTGTTTTTATATTCAACGTATGTAAAGCTTCTCTAAAACAATGCAACATTGCAGAAAGGGCTATATAAATACAATTGAATTTGATTGAACAAGAGGGAGTAAACTAAAGACACGGGTGGAGATAATTAGTACCTAAGGAGATAAAACAGAACTAATTGGGTTCAGAAGTTTATTATTGTCATTCAGCCATATATAGCAGGTGCAATACATAGTGCGATGAAACAACGTTCCTTCAGGACCTTCAGGTGTCATATAAGTCAAAGACTATGTAGTCAAAAATTACACGATTTCACATAGGTGCATGTGTGCAGACAATGCAAACATCACAAGAATATCACAAAGTGCAGACTGTAGAGACAAGACAATTAACTCAAATAACAACCAATAATGACTTAATGGAACATAAGAAACAATGAACAGAACCTAACTGTGTTAGATATGTAAGAATATTATATATTCTAAGTTTCTTTCTGGTTCAATAAATAGGTGATTAAATTGACCAAAATACACTAAAAAATTCTTTCAAATACTCTTTGTGTTTCCCCCTTACAGCAACATTACTTTAAAAACACTGCAAAAATATTAAAAACACATTACCCCAAAAACATACACACTATTTTCCAAACGGTGTCCATTTTTGCTGTCATGGTTTAAACAATGGTTCCCAGGCCATATGCAGTTTGTTTCTTTCTTTAATTTTCCATATATTTTTGCTGGAAAGTGACATTTCTGAGACAATGTCCCATGAGTTCCCCCATAGTAGTGCTAAGGTCTGACAGCTGCTCGTTTGAGGCGGTGTCAGGCTGAAATTATACTGTCTGTGAAATCTAGTAACAAGCCAGGAATATGCCCCTGGAGCCAGGAGCAGCTAGAGAGAGAGAGAGATAGAGGGAGGGAGAGAGAAAGAGAGAGAGAGAGAAAAAAAGCGAGTGAAGATCACAGAAGAAAAAAATGAGTTGCTGTTTATTAGTGGCCAAATGACATGAAGCACTCCTGACTAAGATATTGGTGATGTTGTGCTTTTTGCATTTGAAACATATAACAAGCTGTTTTTTGGAGGACACCAGATGGAAAAAGATGCTGCAAATATTGTACACATGGTACATATTACTGCACACAAATCTTTAAAAATACTGTACCTGATATATCTGCATTTCAAGCAACAAAAAAAGATAGTGATGACATTATTCATAAAATTATATCAGATATAAGATGTCATGGATTGGTTTTATTGGCAAGAATTTAGTGGTTTAAAAAGTATTGTTCTGCAAAATGCAAAAGTGGATGTAGTTTGTTTTCATATGGCCATACATCATTATACACTTTTTCATATTGCATATTTGTTTAAAAATATGAACATTTTGAAAACAAATTATAGATTCTACAAAAATGGTGTAGATTTGTTAATTAACATCTGCACAGCTATAATGGCTATTGTTAGTAAGTATAGTAATTATGTTGGTAAATAGAGAAAATTATGTTTGGTAGATAGAGAAAAGACCCGTTTGTTTCTCTACCAATCTTGTTGTTTAATGCGTCATGTGGCATGATTTTTGCTCTATGATTTCTGTGCAGCTTAAAACAAGCCTTTCATTTCTGTAATGTCAGGATATCTTTGTCCAGAATTATCAGAGCCTTTACATGGCATCACTAGGCAAAGCGCTGTTTATTGTTTTCTGCATTAGACATCATCAGCTTTGTGTTTTCAGGAAGCCCGTTTTTTTGACCATGTGCCAGGTTCAGGCTAAGAGTGAGGGAACAAGAAGGTATTAAAAAAAGTTTTTAAAAATATATATGAACGATCAGAACTTAGACAAGTGCTAAAGCAAATAAGGCTCCTTTTTCTGCCACTTTTGAGGAGCTGATTAAGGTTGTTTCTTGGCTTTTTGAGAAGCTGGGCCTCTACACTAAAATTCCCCACTCCTTGATCTTTACACTGAGGTGTCAAAGTCATGGAAGAATGCATACTCAGCTCAAGTTCACCAACCACCAGTAATTATTCTGCTGTTGTTGCTCTGCACAAGCAGGAATATGGGGTGATGCCTAAAGAGATACTCATGGGCTATCTCTTCCCTTCTACAGTGTTGCCATGAAGGAAAGTGTTACCTGCCATGCCCTCTAGATTGTGCAGAATTACATTAACCTAGTGGCATATTTGGCAGCAGGTCAGTCTGGTGCAACCCTGCACACTAAAGTGGTCCTGCAGGTGTACCAATTTCTCAAGTTTGCTTTGCCATGAAGCACACCAATATCAGGGGGAAGTTGTCTGGCTTGTAATCAGTAGGTTGCTGGTTCGATTCCAGCACCGGCAGGTAGCAACTGAAGTGCCCTTGAGCAAGGCACCTAACCCCCGATTGCTCCCCGGGCGGTGCAGTGATAGCGAGGTGAGACTCTCAAGATGTCTCACCTCGTGGTGTCTCACTTTCTTTGTGGTGCCAGGTGGATGAGGCACATACAGGTTCCATCTTGAGACCTTACTCTAACCTTTTTGACCCTATCAGGAGCTCCATTTGAGCCCTTAGAGTCTGCCATAGATACGTTTCAGACTCTCAAGATGTCTCTGTTACTGCCACTGATATAACTCAAGAGGATAGAAGATCTACAGGGTTTTTCTGTAGAGCCTGCCTGTTTGAATTTTGCCCTTGGCTTTGTTAAAGCCATAGCCTAGCCCAGATTATATTCCCAAACTGCCGTCTACTGCCAGCCTCCATTTGTACTTCAGGCCTCCTGTCCTCTGCTGCATGAGTCACCGGAGCAGGAATGGCTGCATATGGTGTGTCCATTCATGTTCATGATCTATGTTCACTGTCCACAGCTCTTAGTATGTTTTGTGGTCGCAACCAAGGTATTGCGGTCACCAGCTGCATTTATCTCACTGGATCACAAATGCTATTGCCCTGGCCTGTGAGGCCTGTGACCTAGTGTTACCTTTGGGTGTTGCGGTCCACTCCACTAGGATTTAACATCAAAGACATTGTCTAGGGGTGTGCATCAATGTGACATTTGTGCTGCAGCAGGCTGTTCTTCTCTGCACAGCTGCATCACACAGCATCACCCTAGCAACTGCAAAGCAACACCCTTGCATCCACCGCGGAACGCCATAGCAACTGCATAGCAACATGCTTAAAAACACTTAGAACACCTTTGCAGTGACTTAGCAGCAATCAGGCAACCACCCTGTACAATCATTTCGCCATGGTGTGCGTATTTAACATGTAACATGACTTAATCTTAACGTGTCTTATTCATCTAACACTGATTCACACTGATCATTGCGTAGGTTTCTGTGAAGTCTTGTGCTCAGCCATGGTCACACCTCTCACCCAATGACCTCAACGCTGATGGCCTGGCACTTAAAACAGCCTGTGGCCTTGGGACACTTGGAATGAATGACAGCCAGCCACACACACACGCATGCACACAGACTGTTTTAACTAGAGGGGACACATTCAGGCTTCTTTAGTTCCCCAGACACTGACACTGAAATGCTTTGTTCAATTAGGAACCCTCGCATGACACTGGCCTTTCCACAACATCAACACATAAGTGCAGACTCACACTTGTATTCTGTCTTAAAAATAAAAAAACATGTTCTTTGACCCTATTTCAACAGACCTCACACATCCTGACCTGACTCAACCATGCCTGTGGGATTATATGACAACCCCTGAGTAAGATAGCTGAGATTTTATTCAAGTGGCCCTGTGGCTTGGACTGGGTCTGATGCACAGCTGCTTGAAGAATATACATATAGCCAGAACATTTTGTTCAGTTACTGCTCAGTCACTGCTCAGATTATGTTTCATTCCCATGATTTCTTGAATACGTGCCTGTCATGTCTGCATATTTCATGCCAATGATGCCAAATGTTTGTTGTAAATGTAAATGCAATTAGGTTTATATTTGCACCCAGCAACTACTGTCACATGCTTGCCTGCAAGCTTCCACCTTGATTTCTAAAGAAAAATAACCTCCAGTTTTCAAGTGAGCTTCTTTCATCTAGCTGAGACCATGAATGGGCTGGAAAAAGCAGTGCTGGTGCCACAGGTTACAGAGAGAAAGAGAGATAGAGTGAAGCAGAGTGTGGGGCAGAACAGCAGAAATCTTTATGGAAATATCTGTGGATGAGGAAATGTACCACTGTGTTTTAATCCTAGGATGTCCACACCATATTCATGCCACTTAGATATTGTGACAGTCCCACATAATGTAATAACTCTGCTTCCTACATAACATTTCATTGATTGTCTAACCCAGAGGTTGGAAGCCGTTTAGAAATTTTATTTTAATCTCAGTGTCATTTCCTTTCCACCCTGTTGCTGCCAGTCAAAACATGTGACTCTTATCCTGTTGATGAATTGCATGTATTCACTGCAACATTTTTAGCATCTTTTATTCATCTGCCTGTCAATATCGGTTCTACATTTTTTTGGGTACACTTTTAAAAATAAAGATTTTTAAAGGTTCTTCCATAGAAGAACCATTTTTGGTTTCCCAAAGACCCATTCATTCAAAGGTTTAAAAGACCCATTTCTTTCTTACTTTTTTATAGTCTAAATCAGGAATTTGTAAAATCAAAGACAGTGGACTTCCTATTTGAGCCAACATATACAATGACGAACCCCCCACCCCCCTCCAAACACACAACTGTGAGACTATTGATTATTCACTTTTATCATTTATCACTTTTTAAAATAATTGAAAATAACAGAATAAAAATAGTGCTAGTTCCAAATAAAAGGACAAAACAATTACTGTCCACCCCTGTCAAAACTGTCAGAATATCTGTAACAAAGAGAGGAATGAAACTGCAAACAAAGATCTTGTAAACATCAGAATCTGCCTCAGAATGTTTTAGGGGGGGGCTTTATATCATTCGGCTTAGCAGGCCACAAAAGAAAGTTACATTTCAACTTTATGGCCATGCACTAGCAACCAGTTACAGTACTCTAGAAACCACCCATTGACTTCCATTTTAAAAAGCTGAGAGCCATCAGAACATCATAGAGAGAAGTGGGTGGCATCTTTTGACTTTGTCTATTCACCACAAAAACCGAAAGCAAGTTTTACACCACATTGTAAATATAATAAAAAGTGTTATAAAAATCTTATCATAAAACAAGCTAAATTCACAGAAATGCAAAAATATGTTCAGTATCTTTCAATTTGCTATAATGTATTGATATAAACAATAATATATCTAAATATATACAAAATAAAATTATATGACTTTATAATTTAAGTTTCTCTATAGCATTAATCAATCAAAAAGCTTCTCCGGCTGATGAACTGAATAAAATCAGCTGTCAACTGCAGGTAATGCATTTTACAAAGGCCGGTATTAATTAGCCTTTCATGGACCTTATGTGGACTTTTTAGGGGAAAAGTATAATAGAATTGGAAAATGAAATGAAAGAACTGAAATAATGACTATAATCTCTGTTAAAGTTTTTCTTTAGTTTTTATCTTTAATGTGTCTGCTGACCGTATCTCAGCATTAGAACAGTGTGTAGACATGTGGGTGGGCTTATTTAAATCAGGCTGTAAATGGGCTTTAGGTATTGCCCTAGCAACTTCTTAGCCACAACCTAGCAATCATTTAAAACCTTAATCATTTTAACTGCATACCATCATGAATAAACCATATTTCATTAGATCTATCATGCTGAAACATGCTGGCATCATTGTAACTCATGGAAACATCATGCTAACATTTTGCTAAACCATGCTAGCATCATGCTAAAATGTTTAACCACCTTAATAAAATTATTGTAACATTATTACAGAGCTTCATTGTAACATGCTAGCATCATGGGAATTAAAGCTAAAACATATTAGCATTATGTTAAAATGTGCTGGCATCATGTTAATTAATGCTACATTGTGTTGGCATCATGCTAAAAATATTTACCCTACACTTAGCAATGGATGCACAACTTTTGCATTGGGACTTGATGATGGTTTCACTTGAGAATTATGGCGGCAATGTATCCCTGTAGCCTGTAATATGTTTCACGTGTTAATAGTGATATACTATGTAATGAGTTTCAATAACGTAAATAACAAGATAAAAAATATGTTAGGATTATTTAAAGGGATGAGAATGCAGTCACGAGTGGTATGACATCACACTCTTTAAATGCCAATTACATTCAGCTCTTCTTGTTGACTTGTGCTCGTAATACTCATGTTCAACGTGTTTTTTTTAAGCATTCTGTCTGCTGTGTTAGACTTTAATTACACATTTTTTTTTCCAGATCCTTAACAATTCACCATCATCAGTAACTTTCACTAACTGATAACTAATACTAAATGGAAGTGAGGAGCATCCTAGAGGAAGCCACTTGCCATAAGTGTGTCCTCAACGGAGACAGGAGAAAAAAGTTGGATTGACTGGCAGACTGTTCAATTGGCTGAAGTCCCAGACAACTGATTGTCCATATACTTTTATAATTAAAAACTACTCCAAAATATTTAAAAAAAATCAATATTCCCTGTCTAAATATTCATACTTAAAAATGCATTACCAAAAACTGAATGTCTATATACCTGACATACACAGCATTCAATGACCATTTTGACAAAGATGGATTTCAGAGACAGGATGGATTCTACTCAGGAATCCTGACGTCTATTATGGAAGAGTGGTTTTATGAGCAGGATGGGGTATGTAGACTCTGCACCCTGGTGTCATTATACACACTTTTTAAATTCTAAAAGCTGCTTATCACAGTAGAAGGATAAACAAATTCAGTCTTTTTACCAACAGGAGACCAAGCGCTGCTAAATGCCTTAGTGTTGATAAATGACTACTTGTAAATAAATGCTACTTTTAACATGCAGCCCTCCTGTCTTTTGCAAAGGACATTCCTTCACCACACATAGAGGTCACTTTAACATGCTGCCCCATTTATAAGCGCTGGAAGACACCACAGGCAATGTACGATAAATGCACAAAGTGCATTCGATCAGATCTATAGAGGCTGTGTGTGCCAGCGCTTGTGAAAACTACTTTGTATATATGTTTGTATGCCCTTCACTACCAATGTAGTGTTTTTAAGCATATTAGCTGATGTCGACTTTCACACGATATGGCTAACTGCTGTGGTGCACCCAATTTCCCAGGGACAAAAAGAGGTGTTGACAGCATTTATTTTTAACACAACGGTTATATAACAGTCTTCTAACAGCCCAGTGACTGGTGGTACAACTCGTACTATGCCGAATGGGAGCCTGATGAAGTAACATAATGGGCCCCTGTCATACCATGAGCAAAAGGTTAACACAGTAGGGGGAATTAATGTCATAATGACACTATAATGAATGGGAAAATATGGGCAAAATGTGTCAGTGAAGAGAGAAAACGCACAAATGCAATAATTATCACCCATCTGACCAAGCAAATGGTGTGGTAATGACAGGTGTTAAGGGGCCTTAACAGGGGTGCAGGAAGTAAGGGTGCTACAGCATATACCATTTTTACAGAATTGTAAATACAACACATTTTTATTCATTTACATATATTCATTTGTAAAATTTAGAAAACTTTACATGTAAATTGTAAGTGGCATATAAATCTGTGTTCTTTCTAAACTGAATTAATTTTACATGTGATGTTTTTATTCTCAAATTGGGATAACATAATGCTTCATAATAAACATAATAAACACACACGTGATGCTGACATGATAACATTCACAACAAAATGAAATTGAATGTTCTGTAAAGTAGGTTTTTCTGTGTTTATTTTTATTCTCTGTCACTGTGCAGCCTCTTTTATTGTATATCACAGTGTGATATAACAACAACTCAATAACCCTTTTATTTAAAGACTTAATTAACTTTTCATACACCAGTTTATTGCATTAGGGTTACAAGCAGTATCAGTAATAGTGTGTATTCTGTTTAAACAAGTGTTTGATACATACTAATACGCCTGTCCCATAGGAAAGACAAAATCACAGATCTTTTTAATATCTCAATTTCTCCTAGACAACAATGAGATAAATGAAGAGCAAATAAAATGCTTGCTTAAGTCTCCTAAGTCTCAGACAAAGACAGACATCTCACATATGTCCCCATCAGAGTTTCAGAAGACATCTCAACAATGTCAAAAACTGAGCTCAGATTTACCAAGACTGCAATTAAAAAATCTATATTATTGAAGATTTTAGTATGAAATCAAACATATCAAATCTATCCATAAAAAAGAGTATTAGTGATGTTTGCGAAGATTGGCAATTAGTCTTTAATTATTGCCATGGAAACTATCTAGCCACACCCTAGCAACCGCATAATATCTAAAGTGCATATCATAATATCACAACCGTGTCACACATAATATAATATAATATAATATCACACATAATATAAATAAAGCATATAATCTTTAATGCATCAACCATGTTAACATCATGCTAAATTATGCTAGTATCATGTTAAATCATGTTAGCATCATGCTAAAATGCTAACATCATACTAATTATTGAGGTTTAACTGTGTTAGCACCATGTTAAAACATATTAGGCCATAGTATCATTAAGAATGATGAAATGCAAATTGAAGCCCCACTTTGATAAACACAGCATCACTCCAATTAAGCTCAATTCAAACAAAGAATTTGATGTTCCACTTGAAATGCTTTACATTGAAAGACAGCCTCCTACACTACAAATCACCTCTCCTTTTTTCTTATAACATAAAAATAACAACAACTGCAAATGCCTCTTTTTAGTACTGTTGCCAAAATTTCATCTTGCAAACTAAAGATTTGTTAAACAAATTGACTTTATCTTTCCATCAGTCTGACAAGCTTTATCTAGATTCAAACCTTATAGCCATAACAACTTGTTAATAGTAAGCCCTCATGTTCTTTTGAAAAAAATAACATAATAAACTATGGGGGTCCCAGCTCAGTCTTTTTTATCATTTGCCTGTTATACCATATTCAATCTTATTCAATTTTGTTAATTTAGTCCAATGCGTATTTTTTTGAAAGATTAGGAGAGGTTGAAACTGTAAGCCTTCCTTGAACACATTAAGCAATGGCTGGCCACTGAACTTAAATGATGGCTGTTACGACATTCTAGATCGTTCTGTGTTAGTTTAATTTAAATAAGCAGTGATGGCATAAAACTGATATTCCTAAACTGAGTCTCTGGTTTAAGGCACCATAAATGACCCTACAAAGATTTGCTAAAGACATTGAGCATCCAGCTTTGTTAAATGTCCTCTATGTTTAATTATAGAAAGTCCTCTTGCTGACACCATGAGCATCTGCAGACTGACATGAACCTTCACTACCTGGGTTCCTTCCTGCAGACCCTATTGTACCGTCTTTGTCTCCGACACAGGAAACTCACAGAAACAGCATGTGTTCCAGTGGGGGCATCTCTCATTACCTCTCATCTCAGTGCATCAGCTGCGGCAACCAAGAGCCTGCTGCGAATTCCTTGTTATGTAAAACTTGTAATCTGTCAAAACCAGAGCCAAGATGGCGTTCTTTGGTCCGGACAGCCAGGCAGGTGGTTTCTCAAGCTTTTATCGAGAGTGACAGCTGCTGGGACGCCATATAAATAAGGAAAAGAGAGAATCACGAGAGTACAATTGTGTTACAGCTGCGGGAGGATTTTCTGCGTCCCGAGCAATTACTGCTGATGTCACACATTCCAAACTCCACTGGAACAGACAAAAGCAACTAATTGGAAAAAGCCTGAAAAAAGGCAAAAAAATTAAAGCAATTTCATCTTTGTGTAAGTTTGACACCCAACATACAGTTACCCTAATAAACCCAGTCCATCCCTTGTGCCATTTAAGGGTAGCAATCACAGTAAGTGTGACAAACCTTTGAAGAGCAGCAACATAAGTCTAAGTAATGACTGTATAGCATGCTTGTGAAACTAACATGACAAATGTAACCACTGGCTGGCTGCACACTGTAAATGTCTTTTGAAGCCCTCAAGAAACAAAGAGAGCAAGACAGATGTTACATTATTGCTACTCTGACACACACACAAAAAAACAATAATAAAGACTTAGTTTTCAGTGAATTAGAATTAGTGTTACCTACAGCACATTTGACAACAGTTTTACATCCACAATGTTACATAAGTGAGTTAATTCCTAATGACAATGATCCCTGACAGCTGCAGGAATCATTCCTTGGCTTGTTGATTAAACTGAATTATAGGTCTGGGAGAAGTTCACAAATTAGCATAAGTAAAGCATTGGCCTCAGTACAACAAACCATTAGCACCATTTAAAATATATGGCCAA
>JAZGTK010019253.1:0-11465 GCA_036877625.1 Ambastaia sidthimunki
AATGCAAGAACTTTAAACCTCAATATCTCAAAACTGGTCAAAAAGCAGATAGAACCTTTATAATTCTAAGGTAGCGAAATGAATCAAAGCCTTTCAGAAGGAAAGGCAGCTGTATTAGGGCTGTGAGTGTGATGCTAGATGCATAACAGTATGAGTAGCTCATTCATCTCCCTGATCTGCTGCCTTTAATCTGTTTAAAAGAAGCCAGCCAATATGAGCCTTTGCATCCATAAAACTTGCATCATCGTGATATTCATCCCAGAAATCTTCAAAAACACATTAGCCACACACTGAAGGCAGGGGCTGTTTTTCTCAAGATGTTTCTCCATGAAACCCAACTCCTCTATATCTTTTCACTTATTTTCTTGCTTTTTTGCAGTTTCCTCTATTGATATTGCTTGCCTTATAGCAGGAAGCACACGTACTGTAGTTATAAAATGATGCCATCGTGTTGGTCTTGAATGTACGTCAGCCATGTTATGCATTATGGATGACATTTCTGCTTTATTTCAGCTTCTGACATTAGAGTTACATTTGCACAGAGCTATAAACAGACCAAAGCAAAGCATTTGGCATTTCATTGAGCTACTTAGTGCAGGTTACGTCAAACCAAGGTCAAAAGAGTCTTGAGACTATGAGACTGTTTTTAGGGCTCCTTCGGAAATAGGTTCCCTTTGCTTGTCCTTGCTTGCTTTTATCAGATCTGAGACTGTAAAGCTATAAATTTAAGGCCATTTATGACGGCTCTGAATAGCTGCTGAGGAGCCGTTTCCCTACTTCAGGTGTCTAGACATCAAAAAAACAGAGTAAATGGCAGGAAAGGAAACAGAGGTCTGAGAAACCTGCAGTGCCACCTGTCAGTCAAAAGCTGCATACAGATTTTTCATATCTTATCAGAAGTGAAATGCCAACCTCATCCTTTCCATTTAAATCAACAGCCGTCATTTATATAATTTGACCTGTGTTTCCCCTTGGTCTGTTGCTGCGCTGCAGTGTTGCATTGTGGGATACAATCAATGGTCAAGTGGTTCTAAAGGTGCAGAAAAACAGAGTAATGTTGAGTAAAGTCAGTAAAAAACAGAGTAAATGTTGAGTGTTTTTTATATACCTACTCCAGAAACATATTATAGTTTTACTATATAATCAGATTATATTGTTTGATCAGCCATTTCTGCCGATGAACAGCATGGCTATGCTGGTCAACCAGCTTGACTGGCCCCAAACCAGCGTAAACCAGCAAGGGAATTCACGTTGGTGTAAGCTGACCTTTCCAACTGGGTCACCCTTATAAACTTTCAGTTTCAGTTGTGTTCTACAAAAGTTCACCGCACATCAAGACTGTTATTGCAAAGCACAAACAAAACTGATTTGCCCCTCAACAAACTGCAATAGAGACAATAAAGCATTCATCGTGTTAAAGGTGAGCAACAATTCGACAAGACAAAAACATTTGATCTATTTTTCAAAGCGCTTTTTCAGCACAGGGCAAGTCTTACAGCTTATATGAAGCGTCTCAGTGGCGATCAATGAGCTCTGTGATTCTCTCTGTTGTGTTCATCTCGCACACAGAATTGATTTGGCTTGCTGTGATCCAGTGACACGGGATCTAATCTACTCATCTGCGCTCTCCACCTGAGCTGAGGACGTCCTGCGGATGCAGAGGGTGAAGAAAACAGGAGAATCAAAGAGTCTTGTCACCTTGACCGCTCTGACATTATGTAAAGCGGAGACAGCCGCAGTAACAGTGCAGACAAACCCAGAAAAACACTACAAGCAGAAAGCAAAGTTAGTATATTTTACTTATTTATCTTGCTTCCATAAATAAATACATAAAATGGGGTGAGTGGCCCTTGACAGCTCCATTAATTATGCAAATATTTCTAATTGCATGGGGAAATTCGAGCAGTCAGAGTTATCTGTCTAAATAAGGAGTGGAAAAGTTATTCTCCAGTTTATTTCTGTTTCTCATCTATTTCACCTTCTTATTTTAAGTTTAAAATAAACTTAAAATTTAGACAAGGTTTAACCAGTATAATCACATTTTCACCCACAACAAATGCTAGTCAACCTGCATAGTCTTCCAGATGAAGCTAGTTGACCATGGACATTTTACTGTCTAATCCTTCTCATCCAAAAAACATCTAACATTCTGCCCAACATTTATGTATATTAAGGGACATTTTTCCATTGTTTGTACTGGAATAACTTGCTTTCTCTATGAAGTAGAAAGCAACTAAATAGCTTTAATAAAACACTGGGTAAATTTAGTGTCGTCAGCCAATGGGGTCTTTGTTTAGAAGGTTCTAAATCAGTGAGCAAGACTTAAGGGCTAGCGCATCCAAACCACTCCTGACACTCCCGCCAGTGCAACTATAATGCGGCTAAATGGCCTAACTTATCGTCGGTGAGCAATATACAGGGAGACCGAACCATTTATCAGGTAGATTCCACTGCCACTGTGGACAGCAGGGCTTTAAGTGCATTTAACACTGTCAAGTCCACATAGCTTTAATGCTGAGGAATGGTAACCAATCAAATATTCATTACTGTTATGACAGATTAAAACTGCCTCTTTAACAGTTCTTTAGTGTGCAGTCCTCCAGTGTACTGGGGTCTGGATATTCTCCTCACAAGCTTTTTACAATATTGATTCATTAAGCTGTGTGTCCACCAATTTTTTACACAGTTGAAAAACGCTAGGAGCACTTTTAAAAACGACAAGCGCTCTTCTGAAAATGATGGCTGTCAAGCTATTTGGTTGCTGTGATACAAAATATTTGCAGAAGTGAAAATTGTTTTTTTTTTAATATTACATATTAAATCAAAATATTTTGCAATGCATAATATGTGACTTTCCATCAAGTTCAGGTTCTAAATGTTGACCCAGTCACAAGCTCTTGCATAATGCTTGAGTGATCGCTTTTGACTGTTGCATGATGGGACGTCAAGAGATTGTTTGAGGGCTGTATGTGTGCTGTATGCAAAAGCTGGCTCAGGAAGGCCATGCATCAAGTCAACCTGGCAACAAATATGTTGTGATAGGTCTTATTTTCAATGTTCCAGAAGGCACTTCAACAGGAAAAATACAGACGGACATCAGATGAGAAAAGTCGGATCAAGCCATAACTCGTCTATGAGTGATGCATTGTTTTTAAAAAGCAGCACTCAGCACTAAAGTTGATATCAACTGACATGTGGAGGTGGTGTGTTTGTTGAAACTGTCTTTAGAGTCACTGTGAAAAATTATCTGCATTAAATGAGCATTTAATACAATTGCAGAACTTCAGAAATAAGCTGTACATCAAGTTCAATGGCACATCAACGTACAGAAATCCTATTGGTAGATGGTGTTTCTGAAACAGAATAAATTATGAGAGAGAGAGAGAGAGAGAGAGAGATGCACACTTACATAAATCTGTTTTTACTCACTTTTTAATGTTGATAAATCTGTATTATTCTAAATTAGGGTGCATGCTGCAGTTAGCAATTAGCATAATACACACTAAACTATTTGCATATAAGGGCTTGTACAACAATTTCTAACACTGACACAATTTCTAATACAACTGATCTTTTGTCACCCTGGCAACTGAACTTTTCTAAATCTCAAAAAAATACTGATAATGCAAATGCTGCATTGCGCTATCACCATTTATTACAAAGTAGCCAGTTCATTGCGTATTCGAATGACTTTGCTCTTTTCCCCCAAAGCCTAATATCTTACATTGCTACTGATTTATTGCAAAGCTCCTCATTTTAGTACCAAGACACGTAGACAGCAGTGTTCAGATGTCAAACGCTGCTGCGTCTGGCCAGCAGGCTTAGCTGTCCGCTGAGATGTTGGAGATGAGGAGATGCTGATGCCCTGCTCAGTATTCTGGATGATGGCACTAGGTTGGATCCGTCTGGGTCCTAGAGACCTGGCTGAAAGCTGCAGACTCTGGCTCTGGGCCTTTGGCTTGGGCCTGTATGGGTGCTAGCGTAGCCTGCCTAAACGAGGCCCAGCGCTCCTCATTACCAACCCAGCTCAAGCGTACAGCATGTGTGGGAAGAAGAAGAGGCCTTCACCGCAAAAGCCTGCCATGTCTGTCCGGGCATTGAGTTCCCATGACGGCTGTGAGCTCCAGTTGCCATTAACGGAGATGTTCTGGGCTAATGAGCCATGCAGAGAGAATAAGTGGAGATATGGGGGTCTCCAAAGGGTGAAGGAGGTGGGGTGTCAGTGATTCTGTGGGTGTGAGGTGGGGTGTGAGGTGGGTTGTGTTGGTAACAAGGACAGGGGAGGCCATGCTGGGTCAGATCTCCTCCTCACAGCTGATAACTGCAGAGATTTTCTTTGTCTTGCAGCCACTAAAAATCTGTGTATATAAGAGACATTTTTTAAATACTAAAGGAGAAAAGTCCTCAATTTTTTAGTTAAGGACAGCAGGAGGATGTGTGTTGATTTTCAGTGATAACTAGAATAAAAAATGGTACAAAATCTAGACGTTTTAAAAATAAATAACCTGGGATCCACTGCATTGCGTACAGGTAGGGATGTTAAACAAACATTATTTGCAGACAGCTTCTCAACAATTCAGCCATACAGTATATTACAATCATTTAATTATACCGACATTCTCTAAACATTCTGTGGTTAAAAGATAACATAGGTTAATAAACTTAGGTTAATGCCTGTATGCAACATTCACAGACTAACCTAATAGTTGCTAAATGAGCATTTTGACAGGTGTTCTAATATGGCCACTATCAGTAATATTACAAGTTACTCCTGAGCCTCTGGGCCAAACAAATCCACCAACTCCATTTCTGTGCGTGTACGTATGCGCATTAGCTTATGAGCTACCATTATCAAACATAATCAGGGTCCCACCCTGGTGTATGAAGACCTTATGATTAAATCCAGTGTCGTGCTAGATTATATTCACCCACAAAATCCTGCCCTCCTTGGACCATAAGTGGTGGCCATTTGTCATGCCTGTTCAAAAACATTGTGGTACCACAGTATTTTATTTTAGCAAAGGAAAGCAGCTTTTCTTTTTATTTAGATTATTTACATTCACATGTTTAATTTATTTATTTTGTATAATGCAGTTTCATTTCCCTAGATATTGGCATTGTGTTACTGAAACAAAAGGTGAACAATGCATATAAAGGTATAGTTTAACATAATGACATTATATAGTATGTGCTAGGCCAAATAGCTAAATCAGTCAACAGTATACTATGGTCCCAGGCTAATAGTTTAATTACACACTAAAATACAGTAATGTACTCAAACATGTTTGAGCAAAAACTGACAAGCTAACTGAAACAACAAGTAGGAAACATTTAATTGGTTTGGTTATGTAACACATTATCCATTAAAACACTTTCAGCCAATTGAATGGTTTGAGGGTCAAAGGGGGATAGGATTTTGCAGGGTGATAGAACACTGCACGACACCGGCCCGCAGCAGCACTGCGGCCTATTCTGTGTCAGGTAATTCAGTGAGCTCATCACAGGGGACATGCTGACAAAGCAAAAATGTCCAATCAATGAGGCCTTTGGCAGTTTATCGTCCCTCCCTCTCTCTTCTCACCAATAAACACAGTGATAACGTGCACCGAACCCATCAGGTTTGCTATTCAGCCTTTTTATCTGTGGTTGGTGTTCTGGACTGACAGATGTTCTTGCAGCTCTTGTGTAGTAATGATGTTTGCTACGGGAGAGTCCAGGGTGCTTTGGGGGTAATTGGGAGGGATAAGGTGGGCTGTTAATAGCAGTATGACAGTACTACACATGACAATTACAAGATGAATGGGTGATGTGTGATAGAGGCCCTTTTGACAGGAGCTGAATGTGGAAGGCTAAGTACAGGTCTCTTTAGCGAGGATAGCTGGCCATCAGTTAGAGACCCATCCATCATCAGCAAGGGGTTAATTGAAACCATGGTCTGCAGAACAAGGACAACCAATGAATCAACTAATACAGACAAAGCCATAATTCCATGAAAGTTTGATACAAGCGCATTAAACATTAACATTTATTCTTTAAAACTCTAGTTTCTTGCAAAGAAGACTCAGATATTCCACATTTACAAGCTTGATATGTGGACACCCACCCCTGCCAACCATTCCCACAAATTCTTTACTATCACATAAAGTGTTCAAATTGAAAAGCTATACGGGTGGTCTTTGATACTAGAGGCAGTTTTTAGGAAAACAGTTAGTTTTTTTAGAGAAACGGCTTCTCATCCGTGCCAAGCTCACAAATCCCTGTCTGGGTAACCGCCGGAGTGTGACAGCGCTCTTATAATTGCCGAAATGCCGATAAATCCCAACATCACTTTATTTCCCGGGGGAATTAAACCGGATACCATCCTGTCTGTCCGACGTAGAAAGTGCAGAGTTTTTCCTATTTCAACGCACCTCACAAACTTTTACAGCTCACTCACACAACATCCCTCAGGCAGAGGAATAACACGCGCTGTTAGACACCATCTCCATGTCCTCTCTCTAACTTCATGTGTTTTCTCCAGGGGAAAAAATACATTTCCTGAAGCTTTGTTCTGCAGCCCACTAAATTAACCCTCGCTCCTCTCATCCATATGGAATCTATATGAATTCTGCTCTCTCTTCTCCAGCATCTTTCCATCCCTGTTACTAATATTTTAGTATTTGTGCTTCGTGAGACTCTCTTTGATGTTTTTTGATTTGCTTGTGTTGAGGTCTAAAGTCACGTATGCATCACAATTGCATTCCTAAAACATCTGCACACTGTCAAACAGAAAATAATCAATTGTGTCTGTAGAAATTTGCCACTTAATTATGTATAATAAATACATTTACCATAAATAATTACACTTACATTTCTTTTACTATTTCGTTCTACCAAATAGAGCAACTGGTGTGTTTTTACCTCAAAGTCAATGTAATCTGGCTCTTACAATCCATTCACTTCATGTTGCTCTGAATTTGCTGAGTGAAACTGGATATTGATCAATGTAAACTGTAGACTGGAACTGTAGTATAAAAACGGAAAGTGAAAAGTCGGCATTATAAATCAGAGTGGAGCCAGACTCAATGTAGGTTAACTAAAATAATGTCAAAATGGCTATTTAAAAGCAGCTTTCTGCCAAAAGTTAATTTAGTCAACCTTTTTGAGGAAACTAGCATCTACATGCTGTCAAGACAAACACACAACATTAAGAAAACTCCACATTTTGTCTCCAAACTGATATAGTCATTCTATAATTACAGATAGTGAGGCTTGTAAACTCTCTCTCTCTCTCTCTCTCTCTCTCACACACACACACACATACACACCCACACACACCCTGGTCAGCAGAAAAGCAGTCGCTGTGGCAGATGACCCAGCACACCAATCTTTGCTGGAAATGCAGGAAACCGATTGGTCTTCCAGCACAGCCAATCATTTCCTGGATTCAGGCCAGAGCTCCACTCTCTTTTAAAGCCCCCCTCCCCCCTCCACTAGCAGGTGGCACATGGTACCTTTCATATATTCCAGTCACGTTCCCCCTTCCTGCATGAGCACAGAGCATCTGGGCACAAACTCTTTCTTTCCCACCCCTTCCCTCTCTGTGTGTCTGCAGGTTTTTCTTCCTCTAATCATTGAAATAAGACATGCATTGCAAGACTGTGCATTACAAGTTATTTTGCCTAGGTATGTTAAATCTACATAACTAACATATTGCAAACACACACACACTTTCTTATCGATCTAAATGGGGACATTTCATATACTTCTATTGTTTTTATACACCGGTATATTTAAACACTATAACTTAACCCTAAACCACACTCTAACCTTAACAGAAAAAACTTTACAATTTAAAAAAAACAGGATGTCTCCCAAAGGAGGGTTTGCTCATATTTGTCAGGTTTTGCTGTACAAATTTCCCCCAAAAACAATTTGTCCTCCAATATACACACACTATGTATATAAATGTTTATATATGTAATTTAAAGTACATCTTTAACATCTTCAATATTCAGTGTGCTCTACTGCTGACTTAGCCATCAACAAAAAATGATATGCCTTAACAAACTTATTAAAAAAGTAATTTCAGACTCACTTGTGGATGAAAAGAGAAGGTTGACTATCAGGATCAATTCTACACAACTTCACAATTCTTAGCCATTGGTTTATTCAATTCAAACTTTTTTCCTTGCGCTCTTGGATTAAGGTTAAAAGCACTCATATATCTGGATAATATGTTTTTTTTGCATTCTGTGTATTTCTGCTTCTGTTTCTGTAACTTTGATGTTATTTCGCACCTGAATTTTTTCTTGGGGACTGAACAGAGTGGGTCTGTCTATCCATCTGTCTATTTATTTACACATGCACAGAACACATCAGGAAGAGATCAGAAAACAGCATAAAAATAAACGTACAAACTCTGCAAATGACCCTCTCTCTCCTACACACATATACAAACCCTCAACAATCTCTAAATAATTACCTCAAGTTCAACCACACAAATTCACACGCAAGTTCCTCATCTTCCATCTTCAAACCTCAGGAAGACAAAGTAAACGCATGAAAAGATGCTTATAACTCAGCTGTGCTATGCCTGCAGACACAAAACACGTTCATCTGTCTCAATCCTGGCTCTCAATTACTTAACCTGCAAAATTAGAACAGCCTTTCAGCTTCAAAACAAATTCACAACTGCATGAAAAATTGCCATTTATTTGTCTGAGTTATTAATAGGGTAATTTATCAACACTTCAAAGAGAGAAGATACTTACAAAACAGCTATAATGTCTGAAGACTGTTTGATACAATTAGGTAGAACAGAGCTGTGTATTTTTATAGTACTCTGGTTCTTTAAGCTCTGTTTTACATATATACTTTAAAGTAGATCAAGGCTTTTTAAATTATGCAGATATAGCATAATTTAAGACCTGATCTTTAGTTAAACCCCATTTAAACAGTTTGACCTGTCATTCTGAAACAGATCTTTAGTTAAAACCTACTCAAATAGTTTAACTTGTCATATTAAAATACTGTGTTTAATATATTCTCCATGACCACCCTGCAGAACCTTCACACGTTAATGGTGGAAATCTTGACTCAGATCCTTGTATTAATATTCTATTTATGTTTGCATTCATATCATTCCTTGTGCCACAGTGGAAGCAATGAATCAAACGGAGTACGTAGAAAATGACCGACAACTTCCCCCTCTGCATCTTGTGCAGAAACAAACACGATCCAAACCGTGTATTTCATGATGTCCATTTGTGGTGAAGACTTACTTTAAACAAGCAAAATATGGAGCTACAAAGACCACAAAAGAACATCTACACAAGGGCCAAAACTCAAAGTAAAGCCATACGACTGAGACTGCCTGTCAAACTCTTTTCTTGGCTTTCCTTATGTGCCAATGTGTGTCCCACATCTACAGTCCAGTCATACATACAGTAGACATACGCCTCATTGGTCAGGAGCACCAGCAGTGAGCCGGCACAGATTAATGACGGCTGGGGCATGTGTTCTTAGCCCAGGTCAAATGGCACAGTGTAATCCTTCTGTCCTGCTCACCGTGATGCCAGGACTGACACATACCCTCTGTGTTGAGGAGATACATCCGTCCATTAGCATTTCTCTCACAGCTCAAAAACATCACTGCATGCAAATATACTGTTGTCATTGACATACAGTATCTACATTTTTTGACCCCTTGCATATGACTGCTCTGAGAAAAATAAGATGCAGTATTTCTTTAATCTGAAGTTTAACTCTTCCGAAAAAGTAATAATATTAAAAAATACTTACATGAGAATATCATATTAAAGGCAAGTCCGAGTGCAATATGATGTCCTATCTTTGATGGCCTATAGCCCACAATAAAAAAAGTTGTTTTATAATTTATGTATACAATTGTTATTTTACATCCTCAAATCTGATTGGACGAGAGGAATTCCAAATAAGGTGATGTATGACTTGAACAGCACAGGGGTAATTAAGTGTTTTAAATTGCTTGCGGTAACCGGTTAACATGGTACTAATACAAAGTTAGTAATTTTCTCAACAGACATGCCACAGCAATGGCAGGTAAACACACATGCATAAAACTAGAACCTTTACAGAAAATTGTACAGAAAAGCTGGTGAAAGCAACGTTAAAATTACATCACTGCATAATTACTACACCGATTGTCGCTAAATAAATGCATGTACAATGTAAATAAACAAGCACATATCAACACATTGAAGCGTGTGATGAAAACCTTGCATAAAATAAGCAAAACTGTGAAAACCATCTCAAAACCTTTCACAACAAGTGCACCACAACAAAACTATGAGCTTAGCGTTTGAATCTATTACTGCATCTGTCATTACCTCACAGTAAATTAGCCAAACCCTTGAAACAGAGGCCAAATCCACCTCCATCATTTCTGTAATCGTGAGTGTTTTTTTTTCTTTAAAAAAGCAAGACCGTGCTGCTCAGTGTGTCGTCTGTGAAGACACTCTCTCTCTCCCTCTCCTCTCTCACCCTGCGGGGGCGGACAAGAACATAAAGGCTGTTTTCTTCTGTTTTTTTATTCCAGGCATGCTGTCGCCTCGTCCCTCTTTCTATTAGAAATCACTCTATTAAAGAAAGCTCTTATGGGACATTACCAGACAGGAGTTCCAGGTATACTTCTTGAGTGATGCTGACCCCGGCTCCAATTTACATTTCTGAATTCAATTAAGGGCCGACGCCTGGTGGGCAAGAGCCAGTGGTGATGGCAGAGTGAGAGAGGCTTCCTGTGCACTGTTAGAAAAAGGGTGAATAAAAAAGACTGATAAAAGGACTTTATTGTGATATCGTCTGTACAGCGTATTCAGATGTCAGGGGTCATAAAGTTGCCTGTGCGGTTTTAAAAACTTCTCTAGATACTCTGTTTATTATTCAAAAAATAAACATAATTCATTAAAACGTCTTTAGCAAGATACTTTTATGATAAGCACAATTACATCATTTAATATAGTTTTGCACAGAAATTTAACAGTGTTTAGTGAGTTTCATTTGAGTTGAACTATTAAAACTTTTCACAATTAAATAAATATAAATAATAAAAATCTTAATTCTAAATTTCCATTACTTTTAAGATTTTACTTAGACTATTCCAGACCTGGAAATCACTACTTTCCTCAATTATAATTGCTCAATATTTCCAGGTTTTCCATGACCGTGGGGGACCCTGACAGCAGAAAAACCTTTAGCTATATTCACACTAAACCTTTGGGATATTCAGGCCATGGAGTCCATTTGGACTCCTCTGACTTTCAGTTACGTAATGAATTAATAAAGGTCTCCATACCTTTAACAGGGAAAGTGTATAAAATGGATTTCACAGCTTTGCTCAGTTATGCATCAGAATATGTGAAATACGTTTGACTCTGGTATGCTGAGTATTACACTCTATTGGTAGCCGTGAGCATTATCAAAATGGTCAAAAAGTTTCAGGAATA
>JAZGTK010019255.1:0-11463 GCA_036877625.1 Ambastaia sidthimunki
AATTAATCATGTCTTCATCTTGTTTGCTTGACTTGTTTTTTAGTCCTTTTCAAAGCTTGAAACACTATTTAAAGCATTTTCAAAAGTATGCATGCTGCTTTCTTGCTCCATGAGTTATAAATCGAATAAATACATTTCTAAATTTTTCCAATTTTTAATAAAAGGTTCATATTCTATTTACAGAATATTTACATAAAAAAACTATAGACATTTAAAACATACAACATAGCTTTATGTATTTGTACTGTTTCATGTTCTTTACACAGCAATGGCTCCAGTCTGGGCTCAACCTGATAAGATGGAGAAGAAGCTCCATGCGGTTCCCGCCAGCAAAACCGTCAAGTTTCGTTGCCAAGCCAACGGTAACCCTACCCCAACTCTCAAGTGGCTCAAGAACGGCAAAGAATTCAAGAGAGACCAGCGGATAGGAGGATTCAAGGTGAGAGCACCTGGACATGAGCGTTGTATTGTAGTAAGATACCCAACAACAGGATTAGATCAATAACCTGGTTGTAGACACTTTGTTCTTTATGGGCGTTGTGTTTTACCTTATTAATGCCACTTGCTAAGACAAGCATACTGTTACTATTAACCATTAATAGGGTTAAGGGGTTTTCTTTACGTGTTGTTTCTATAACATGAATAGACATTGTTTATGTTTTTTCATTGTTTATGGACACATAAGAAAGGCAAAACCATTTTCTACTGTCATTAAAATAACTTTCCCATTGGCATTTACAAAAATACACTTTATTATTTTTTTCTAGTATCTTTATTATATCTTACTATTATATCTTTATTATTTCAAGAGTCTTTAATTATGACTTCAGTATAATATAAGCATGTGCTAAAACATTTTGGTTGCTGCTGCCCTAGATTGTAGGTTCGAGGGGCAGGGCACCTCCCCCTCAACAGATCAGTCTTCCAGACACCTCACTATAGCATGACAGAAACTGAATAACCATGCCTGGAAGGCAGACACTAGATCTTCCCTGCTTGACTGTCCTCATTGGCTCACCTTAGACAGATAAGAATCAACTCTTGAAAAAACAACTTTGTGCTTTTTGCCTATTTAAACGAGAAGAGTAATTTGGATTCTAATCTTTAAAAGTCAACCCAAAATAACAAAGCATTTATAACACATTTTGAACCCATAGCAACATATAAGCAGTACTAGTTTGTTTTGGCTGGAGCACACTTGTTAAATTTGTTCAGAACACAATTGTTCTAGTTGCAGTTACACATAGTAACATATAAAAATATAAAAGAAACATGTTGCTCTGTTACTATGTTAGATTTTTGTTCATCCTTTGGTTGTTGGTTACCAAGGAGTTTTATATTATATTAGCATGGAATTTCATAATTTAGTCAATCATTTTTGTTTGCAATGTTAAGTTCCACAACTCTCCAAAATTGAATCCTCAGTCAGACATGTGGCAGTTTGATTGCTTCATGCTGCTGTCTTTTAACAAAGCACAGAAAAACTTCCATTGTTTCTCAGTTTGTTGCTTAAGGCAACATCCACAATAATTCAGATACATTTGAAAACTGCATTTTTTTTTCATTTAAAGCATCTGTCCACACAGCCTTTTTCAAAAGCTTAAAAGGGTCATTTTTAATATCCCCCCATAAACACAATTTAAAATATATGGCATTAATTCACTTGGAAACATTGTCTATACATAAAGATGTCTCATGGATCAAAGGCCAAAACATAGAAAAAAGATCAATTTTTAAATGTATCCAAATTAATGTGGACGTAACCTACGTAAGTAAACTCTTAATCAAACTGCGAAATTAATGATCAACCAATAGCATTAGATAGACGCAGGGCTTCGTTTGACCGATGTTATGTCAGTATGATTGGGATGCTCAAACAATCACAGCAATGTTTTAAAAAGCACAACACCAATCTGCTTGTTAAGGGTGCAGATTTGACCAAAAGCTAGTGCACGTTTCCTTTTTCCATTCCTCACTCTCTACATGACATTACTGTGATATTTTCTGCAGTTCTCTGCTTGTATCTTTGTGGACATGCGTCTGTGTTTCTCATCAAGGTGAACCCCAGCTGGGAGGCATTAGTCCTCTTCCTCTCCTCACCGCATACACACTTTACCATCTGGAGTGTGTTTGAGGCCACTGCAATGCATACACACGCACACACACAATTATATGTGCATTGACGTGCTTTTATACAAACAAACCAGTATAAGAAGCAAATGCTTTAGCCTGTTTTTTTGACAAACACTCAATGTCTTGGCAAAGAGAGTGCACGATTAAACATGTCTTTGAGCAATAGAAGTGTGAAAAGGGGGTTCCATTGAGAGGCCCTGCAGCTTTTTGGAGTAACCTCCCCCTTGGCCCGTCTCTGTTTCTTTTGTTTAACAAGAGTCCGGCACAATTGTGCATTTACATTAAGTGTATGTGAAAAGGAAGTCAGACAGACAGTGTAGCAGATCACATCTGGGGTTGTGTAGCCTGGAAAGCCATTTTAATTATGCCCAACCAAAAGCTGCAATATGTCTGTATTTCATAAAGCCTCAGCTTCAAGAAGGGCTATTACAGGAGTGAATGTTGCGGTTGAGCTTAAAGGAACAGTTCACCCAAAAATTACAATTGCCATAATTTATCGAGCCCCATTTTGTTCCAAACTCAAAGCACACCATGACAATGGGTTGTCAGGCTCATTGACAAAAGACGTTCTCAGAATTCACTCCCAGAATGACAGAAGACGAAATCCATAAAAGTAATTATGATTTGTCTGTTATAGACTTCTGAAGCCGTACAGTAGATTTGTTTGAGGAACAGGCCGAAGATCTTAAATTTCCACCAAGGCTTTTAAATTTCATTCACACTTTTATATAATCATGTATAAATCTGTTCCTCAAAAGCTATTGTATGTCTTTAAAGGCTTCAGTTATAATACATAAGTCATATGGAACACTTATAGTGGCTTTTGGCAGCCTTGTCACTGTTTACTTTCATTTATGGAAAAGAACAGCCTGAACATTTACACAGAAAAAAGTAGTTCTTTTTATTTAGTTTTGAAATGTGTATAAATGGCCAATAAGAGATGCAATCGAGAGACCTTTATAATTCAGTTGCATAGAAGTGTGTTACTTAGCAGGCACAAGTTATGTTTTTTAAGTACTGGTGTTAATGGGTGCTGTCACTTCACAGAACTTTTGGCTTGAAATGTTTTGCCTGTATTAGTGGACATGGAGTGGCTTGTTTCCCACTCTCAATGGAACAAGCTGTTCTCCACAGCTCTGATCCTGTGCCTGACTGGATGTTAAACTGACCTGCTGTAGATCTGTTGCCAACATACTCTGTTAAACTTCCTCAGCCTTTCTTCAAAATGATCTTAAAAGGCGAATGGGTCTGTAATGCCTTTAGCAGGATTCTAGTTGTATACACCGAGCTGGAGAAATAGAGAAACTCATTAGGCCATGGGGTAGGACCCCACCAATAACAGTTTTAAGTGAAAAACCTGATATGTGTCATTTCTATGTAGTTCTGAACTGGCTTTTGTATATCTTACTCTTTCCCAACACAGGTTCGAGAGCATATGTGGACCATTATAATGGAGTCTGTGGTGCCATCAGACAAAGGCAACTACACCTGTCTGGTGGAGAACAGATATGGCAGTATCAATCACACCTACCAGCTGGATGTAGTCGGTCAGTCATACTTCCTTTCTTATCTTAACTCTGTATTTCGCAAGTTAGTAATATTGAATGGGATTAACCGAGTGTTTCTTTTGCCAGTCCTTGGTTATAAACTGTTTCGAGTTGGTTGTCTATTCCCTGCTGAATTTGGATGATTTATTGCTAAGCCTTCGATTAAATCGATTTTTGCGTTAGCTAGCACAGAAGATGGCAAATGATCCCCAAGGGGGTGGTCATAGACCACGGCCAGTGTTTGCTTAAGTCCATCAGATGCAAATGGCTGTTGTTTACCATCTAGCTAATGTTTTGGTGCAGTAGTACTAATGGTTGTCATTACTTCAATGCAATGAACTGAGGTAATGGGTGGCTTTACACTTTGTGCGAGAGTGCTAGTGTGTACCTTCTTGTCAAGGACACTTTGTTGACGGTGTGTGTTAAATGAACCATTGAAAAGATTAAGTGTTTACTTGATGCAACGATGAGTTAGAGATGCGGTTAGTGACTCGGGATGAGGTCAGAGCTTTTGGAATAAAGTCATTCAGAACACTGATTGGTGGACATACACTTGATTGATGCCTTCATTAAGCAGCCAGTAAATCAGTGCCACACCCTAGAAGACTGAAACCCACTGTGACATCATTTGCACAAACAGCATACACATTCATGATAATGCATTCTCAGTTTGATGAGAATACACACTTATGTGCCATGTGCTGTTGTGTGCTTAAGTGATTTTGGTCAGATTAGAAAGGACACATTACATATTATTTAGCTTTACATACTTCATGACAAAGAGAGCAATAACTTTAACCCTAGCACTTGCATTAAGCAAAGGATGATTATTAGGATACACATACAATTAATGCTGTATATTAATATATTAAGTTAATATTAATGTGTTATATATTAATGCAATGCTATTATTTGAGCATTTTTGTGCTGCCACAGAGAATATTGGGAAACTTGATTGTCACACAAGCCTCTCACCTTAAATTGGCTAATTGTTTTGTAAAAAAATGTACGGTCAGTTATAACTTTTGCATTATAAACCATTCCAAAATAATGTACGATGTGAAACACTGTTTTTTCATTTTGTAAAGTTTATTGATCCTGTTGTGTGTGTACCGACTGTGTTTTGCACTTGTATTCACTTCTAACATCCCTGAAAATCCTGGAAAAAAGGGCTGTGGCTTAAAACAACAATACCACTCATTTCCACAAAATTACAGCTATTATAGTGAGATTATAGTCTGTATGTTAGAGGCTGCTCCCTGCAGGCTATTTGAGATTAGAATCTGCCTCGCTGATAAACCAGCCCAAGACCACCTAGTCCTACTGGGCCTTCCAGCCTAGTTAGCTTAATATGGTTAGCTGGTTGTAGAGACGTCTTAGGCACTTGTCAGGCAGGGAGATCTGGTGGGTTGTCCAGCTAAACTAGCTGAACACCACCTTGACCAGACCAAGGGACCAGCTTAAACCAGTTTAAACTGCTAAAACCACACCAATGTCTCACTAATGGTTTGTGTTTGTGTGATGCAGAGCGCTCCCCGCACAGGCCGATTCTTCAGGCTGGGTTGCCTGCAAACCGTACAGCAGTGGTGGGCAGTGATGTGGAGTTTGAGTGTAAAGTCTTCAGTGATCCTCAGCCACACATCCAGTGGCTGAAGCACATCGAGGTGAACGGCAGCAGGGTGGGCCCTGACGGACTGCCCTATGTTCGGATCTTAAAGGTAGAAAACATTTCATATTTGCTTGTCTGAAATGGACCGAAATCAGTCCAATTAACTTGTTCTTTGCAAAAATAACTGGCCCATAAAAGGCATAACACATAGGTTGTCTAAACAAGCACTGGTAACTGCCCATTAAAAGTGCTTTTTGTATAATTATGCAGTAACTTTATTGTGTATAATCTGCCCTGTTTAACTTTTTAATGTTCTTAAGTATAGTTATGAAACATTGTGTGGCAATGCCTACAAATTATTTCAAATTAATACATTTCAGCTGTAATTTATTATGTCAATTAAAGTGAAGTCTCATATCTCTTTCTAGCACAAAAAACTGTTTTATTATAATTCAACCATAGACAGACCATTTAAATATTAATTTGAATGGGGTCCAAAGTTCTTTAACATTGTTGTTAATGTTTTTTATCATGTATGTGTCCAAAATCATTTGTCTGTGACTTTGTTTACAAAAGTAACTTGTCCCAAATTACTTCTGCGTCATTGTGGACAGCAGCACCCAGCTTCTGGTGAAAATATGAGCCGTGCTCCTGGCAGACTGTCATAATCAATTTCATAAGAGCAATAACAGCTAATGCCTAACAAGGACATTGCAGAATCCTTCAGCAGGAGTTGGGATCATACTGACCAGTAGCAATGCAAGTTCGACTGTGCTTGATCTCTGACCTGTGTTTGACCTCCGCAGCACTCTGGGGTCAACAGCTCGGACACACAGGTCTTGACGCTATACAACGTCACAGAAGAAGAAAGTGGGGAATATATATGTAAAGCTTCCAATTATATAGGCCAAGCCAACCAATCAGCATGGCTCACCGTTACACACCCCTCCCAAGGTAACACACGACCCGTGCTGCAGAGATGTCAGTCAGAAATAGACAAACACACATGGCTAGACAGAGGTACAGATGGCCGCGCTAAACGTAACACATCTGCCCTCTTTGTCATCTTCTGTTTTCTCTGGAGCCCTTGCTGTAAATGATGCCATGGAAATTCCCAGCAGAGCAACTGGAAGTATTTTGGCATTTGTTTATACTGGAAGTTTCCTTCTCTCCATCTTTGTGCTACACTCTGCCCTCCTAATAAGGGTGTGTTTTGTGCCCTGTGAGGAATTATTTACACTCTCTTGCCCTTCAAAGGCATTTTAGCGGCACCTTAAAAGCGCCTGTCTAAATTCCTTCACCTCACTCTCGAGCTAATTCTTGTTTTTGTCAAGACTGCTTTGTTTTTTTTTTAGTTCTGCTGTCTTTCTTTTTTTCACAAAGGCTTTCACTTATATTTGTAATGATATAACATAAGCAATAAGAATAATAATATAAATAAGAAGTTAACTTTAAATGGTGCCATGTACTGTATTTTTGTAAGTAAACAGTGTTAGAGTTTTTTTTAAATATCTATATTTGGCCTAATATCTAGCAGTACTTTCCAAGTATAAATTTAAAAATTAATAATAACGTAAATAAATCAAATAAAAAAACCTATTGTTTTATATTAACAAAAGTACTAAATACTTTATTAACACATTGGACAGCAATGGGAATAGTTTTTATACTGAATATTGCAGACTGTGTAGATGCATACATTCAGACATTCAGATGTCATACTTAAATATTCGCGACTGGTGTAGTATAGACTAGCTTAAACCAATCAGAATTCTGCTCTTGATGGAAATTGTTAGTAATAGGCGCACACTAGTACCTTGACTGCAGCATTTCGAATTGAGTATTGAATTGAAGGTATAGTGACATATTAAAAATAATTCATGGTGTTGAAGTACTACTACTTTGACATTCCTCCCTCGCCCCACATTCCTCTGTTTTACTTCTTTTAGCCTTCCTTCACTTCTTTTATCTCTCTGTCAGTACTTCCTGTTGTGAATGTGTGTGTATGTACATTTGAGAGCAATTTTCTTACAGTCTCTGCTGGGTAGTATTCCATGTGACCCATCTTGTGCATGTGGAGATGGACTCCCGGGTGGCGAGGGAGGTGGACCTCACCCCCCTCTCTCATGACCCGTTCTCAGGTGTTGGGTCTTTAGCAGGTGGAGCCGTGCTCTTTGTTCTCCAGCTAACCACAAATTTATCGCAGGGTCTTCAAACGATCCAGTTCCAATCAGGCAACGGTCTTGTTTTCTCTAGGGACGGTGAAGGACCTTGCTTTAAGAAGTTTCTCCAGTATCAACAACCTTCTTCTTGTGTCTTAATCGATCCAGTCTTCACTACTCTGTCCAAAATCTCGCCCTGTCTCTCTGGTGGGTTTTTCCCGGAATTCTCCGGCTTCATCCTGTGGTTCTTTTCTCTAGACGGCAGGCGTCAACACCACGGATAAGGAGATGGAGGTACTGCAGATCAGGAATGTGTCTTTAGAGGATGCTGGGGAGTACACCTGCTTGGCTGGGAATTCTATCGGTCACTCCCATCATTCTGCATGGTTGACTGTCTATAAAGGTATCTTTGGTTCTTTTGGTGCTCTTTTGGTTGATGGTTTCTACTTGTCTAACTGCAGCAGTTCACACTGTGGGTTGAATTTGGTTAAAACAATGCAGTTGTTTCCATGAGATCAAACTTAGTATGATGGTTTAACTTCATGGAAAAGCTGCGTTTTAAAAGGTTTCAGTGGTAGTAGACGCAAGGTTTTGTGTTTACTTTCATTGGGCGCAATACAGTGGGTCTGTAACAAAGAACAATGCAAACTTTGTGAACCGCACTGTTCTTCAACCCTTGTGTTTCTGCTTTGTGGTTTTGCTGTTCATCTGTTTCCTGACACTTGTTCAACTGTTGGTTGAAACATGTTGGAATGACATTTTTCTTCTGTTTCTTTAGAAAAGTGAAATCGGAGCAAAGTCAGACCTCCCATAATCTCAAACAAAAATGCTGTGGTCAGCAAATTTCCCAATTACTCATAATTGGCATCTTCATAACTATTATTCCAATCTTATTTTCACAACAATTTGAATGCAAAACAGTTCGACACATTGTGGCCGGTGGTTTGGCAGTGCTTTGTTTCCCTTAGAAAATTACTTTTACTAAAATCCTTTCTTTAGTTTTTCAAGATTAACCTGTTTTCAATTAACATTGCTTCATGCCTCAACAGTGGACAAGCATCCCAAAGAAAGTGACCCAAGTATAAGCACTCTGCTGAAGTCATTTCCTCTTTGGATCAGAGTTGATAAATTCTTAACCTAAAGGGTTAATCTATTCATTTTTTGAATAGATTCAGTTTATCAAGATGCTTGTCAAAAGTCTTAACCACAGAGCACACTCTTGCGTGTGTGATGTTGGACTGTAATGTTGAGCCATTCAACATTAAGAATGAAAATTATTTCATTTTCACTGTTGAATGTTTTGCACATTGCAAAAACAAAAGAAATACACTAGCATGATAACACAAGAACGTTTTCCAGTTTTATATCCTTACTGTATTTTAAAAGGGAAAGATTATTTCAGATTATATATCTGTCAATGAGCTGCATTTGTCTGTTATTGATTTACTTTGTGTGAAAATGTATACACAGTAACATCTTTTGTGTGCATGAATTGTGTGATTGAAACCCAGTATTATAAACCAAAGCTTTGGGGCAGACAAACAGCAACCAGATAGCTTAGGAAATATCTTTATCATTGAGACTTCTCGTGTAATTTTATCCCCATAACCCAGCTCTCCATTTATACTTCACCGAAATCCATAGCTTCTCAGATAGTGTCTGCCCACCCAGATTAGCTATTCTTCTCAATTTACATGTGTATTTGTGTTGCAAATTTGATGTCTCATATGAGTTTACATAAGGCTATTTTTTGGCCTGATCTAGAAGCGAGACTGCCAAGTATCATGAGCAGCGGTTTCCTTCTCCTGCTAGTCACATAAGCAGAAGAATGTGCCGTGAAACCTGATCTATGAAAGAAGTAATTATGATGCTACAATAGAGTTTGTGTTCCATGCAATGTGCCAGTCACATAAAGGCCTTTTCTCCATATTTGTGTTTTAGGCTTTTTTTTGTTTGTTCGCTTGTTTGTATCTTTGGTTTTGGGGGTGTTTGTGTGTGTACAATTTTTTATTAAGAAAAAAGGTTGAACATACAGGTTTCAGTAAAAAGATTGACATAAAAATACACAATGCCTAGACTACAAGTTGTCCTGCTAATACTATATTCGTTCATTTTTTTTTATTATCAAGCTGTAAACTTCTTGAACCATTACATAGTCTAACCTCGCAGGAATGCGAACAGTATTAAATCAGACTTCTTTTTCATACCATTTGTGGACATCAGGGCTGGCCAGCGTTTTCCATTTCCACCAGTGACGTGCACCAAATTGCACCTGTTGACCCTTTTTGCTAAGCTTCACTCCTGTTGATTATTGTTGCTCACTAGGGCGAGCTTTACAAAACAGTCCCATAGTAGTGAATTGGTGACTTCTGTGAAAAGTGTAGTTTTCTGTGAAATGTGCTCATAAAGAGGTTAAAATTTAATGAATGTTGTTCTCACATGAGCTGGAAAAAGTGTGACATTGGACAGCCTTTTTATCTTAAGAAATTAAAAATAAAATAGACTGCAAACCAGAAATAGGGCAAACAGTTATCGCAGAAGGGAAAGAGTAATTTTATAGAACCCATTAGTGTAAGTAAACACTCTTAACATTTTACTGTAAAGTAATTCATAGAAATATGCTGACAGAAATAATCATATTTTAGCATCTTCACAGTAGCCACCCCACAGTAGCCTAGAATTAGTATAAAAATACTTTCTGCATTTTAACACCCTGTAACATTAGTTGCTAAAGTGTTGTAAGCAAGTTGTTTTTAAGGCGGGTTTAGCGGAGGGTCAGTTGTGGTTTTGGTTTAAGATTCGAGACTGGTACAATATAGACCCTCTACCTGCCTTTATGGCTCAGATTTCCAATGTCATTCTTATAATATCATTCCTTCAGGATTCAATACGCTCATTCCCTTTTGCTACCTTGCACTGCCCCCCTCTTTCCAAATCTAGCTGTTCCTCCGACTCAGCTGCCCAACCAGACTTACCTGGAGGTGCTGATCTACTGCGTGGGCTTTTTTCTCATCTGTGTGATGGTGGTGACCGCCGTATTGGCCAAAATGCACAGCTCAGCCAAGAAAAGTGACTTCAACAGCCAGCTGGCTGTCCACAAGCTGGCCAAGAGCATCCCYCTGCGCAGACAGGTAACAGAAAGTAGATAGGGGGTTTGATATCTTTACCACTAAACACAAACATCTTTATTCAACAGCTCTCGTTACATTAACATTTGGCTACCGTTGAAAAAACAGAGCTCTTCATCAGATACTAAAGGTCACCCAGGATTGTAATGCAGCCAACAGTTCATATTATCAATGCAGTTTATGTTAAGTTGTTAATTTAAATTGATAGTTTACTCAAAATTTGATCAAGATCTTCATTGAATAATAACACTAAAGAATTGATTCAGGCTAAACTCAAGGTAAATAAAATAATTCAGATTCTTAAAAGATATTAAAATAGACAACAAAGGTAAGTTTTTTTTTTTTAACAAAAAATGTTAGCTTCATGTTTCTTATCTTAGAATAGAATCAATTCTTGATTTAAAAGAAACAAAATACTGGTGTAGTCTAAATTACTTCATGCAACAAATGCTGTAATGGAGATTAACCTTCCAAAGATTTCTGCAAAATTCAGTTTATCTGCTTCTAAAATTCCATCTTTAACTTTGATTTGTGTAGTTCTGGTTTTCTTAAAGTCAGTCAAATAATTGTTGATGTTTGACATTTTTTGTATAAGCATCTATAGATACACCTTAGTGAGAAAGTACACACACAGTTTGCTCACATGTATTTATAATGCTGTGTTGTATGGAGAGTAAGGTGTAAGTGTTTCTGTACAGGTGTCTGTAGACTCCAGCTCCTCTGGAGGGATGCTTGTTCGCCCCTCCCGTCTCTCTTCCAGTGGCTCCCCAATGCTTTCAGGGGTCTCTGAATATGAACTTCCTCAGGACCCCCGATGGGAGGTAGCCAGAGACAGGTAAGAGACACACACCGCAGTCTCCGCTTTCAACAGCGGGTACAGAAAT
>JAZGTK010019256.1:0-11463 GCA_036877625.1 Ambastaia sidthimunki
GCCTCAATGAAACAAGCTGGTGAAAATGAGCCTTGGGAGTCTTGTTTAACAAAATGGATTTCAGTCTGAAAGCCAAAGTTTGAGTGGCTACATCTGCGTCTCGGGTTAAGCAGAATCGTGACCTCTTCTTGGAGCGTTCACATTCTCAAGCATTGTTCAAACAGACGTGTGACAGCAGATGCAGGTAATCTTTATAATAAAACATTTTATCTCCCAACCATCTGGCAATGACTATAAATACACATAAACATACTCCCTATAAAACGGCCTGACTTTGCATCACATACTGTATAAATATTCACACATAACAAACACAACAATATTTACAATATTTCTGTTCATAATAATAGTAATTTGACTACAGCTCTGTGTTTTCTCAGGCAGCTGCATCATGGTAAGTATCAGAGTTAATTAACACACACCAATATACGAAGGTAGCAGCTGCACTGAATCTTTCTCCTGTTACAATCCGTATTCCCCAGAGTGATTCAGAGCTCTGATTCAGGAGAGAGACAGCTGACAGAATGGAAGAAGGATTCACTGTACCTTTCCACCACCACATATAGATTTTGTCCTTGGTCTATCTCTCACACAGCCTTTTGCACATTTTGTCACCCAATATGTCTCTTCTGCAGTCCTTCTTTTGCCATTTTATCTCTTTCCTCCTTCTTTTTATTTGATGTATTATGTATTTAGTGTTCAAGGCTAACTAAAAAAGAAAATAAGTGAGAACAGAGGCTGAATACAGGCAGTTTGGCCCTACATGGTATGGAATGTTCAGCTACCTCAAATACACACTGAAGCATGTAGTCTTCAGGGGTACAGTGAGGGGTACAGTGTCTGCTTAAATAACAAAACAGCTTATCCAAGCTCATCTCTCCTTGATCCAGTTTACATTTTATGGGTATTTTTTATTTTATTTTACTGATTTATTATTGGGGTGTTTTTGTATTCTTCAGGTTTATCCAACCTGTGAGTTGCAAGTCCCACCAGAGGTCGCCAAAACTGTCCTAGGGGTGACTTAGCCTACTTGATTTTAGGGGACATGCCTATGATCAATAATTCTTGTCACATAATTCACGCAATAAACACAGAGGTGTCTGCTAACTGTTTAAATTCTGTATATGTTTTCTTAATTTGCTTTGTTATAATGTTTTGTTTCTAGTACACAGTAACATATGCACCAGATCTTTGTTAAGATACTTTTTAGTATTTTGGGCCATGATGGCATGTCATATTAAAATGAACTGAACTTTGGAAAACAAATTATTCTCTACATTCTGCAAAGTGCGCATGATCAAAGAAAGGCCAGCACAGACTTAAAGTGTTACTTAAAGAACTATCCTGTAGCTCCATCTAGCGGTGTGAAAACAAAACAACTAATATACATTTTTGGATACAGGGAAATACTTTTATTTACACATAAATAGATGCTTCTCGCCTGATTAACATTAAGAATAACTAAATGAGTTATAGCAAGTACATTAACAGTACCTCAATGAGGTTTAGCAGGTCCAGTCCACACTGAAATCGTTGTCATCAGTTAGGTGCTGATTCACGTGCATCAGATGAACCAGAAACAATGTTCTCATTTTCATCTGTACATTCAGACTCTGTACTCAACAGATCTGATTGCAGTGACCCAAACGTGCTCTTAACACATTAAGTGAGAGTCAATCTTAAATGAAGTCTGTGTTCACAGATTGTACCACGCAGGACAAGAAGGTCAATATCTGTAAGTATAGAATTTCCCCTCTGTAAGCAATTATGACCTTCCAGACAACACCCGCCCCATAGAGACTCACAGAAAGATAAGCAAGCATTCTGTCTCATAGAAAATCAGTCTGCTTGGCACTCTGCATGTTTTCTTCATGTTTTGTATCCAGCAGTATATTAATGGACACGAGAAACACTGAACACAACCAGAGGACGATATCAAACAATTATTGATGTGATGCTGCTCTCACAATTTTTCCAAAACAATAACAAATGCCATCAGCCCATTCTCATGTATATTAGCAGAAAACACTTCAATGGTTGTATATTTTATTATATTTTCCTAAATTCTTACTACTATTTAACAAAGTTTATTTAAATATGTATTTGTGAAACACTCTCCAGTTTTGGTGCAAATGACCAATTATGTAAGGTGGCACACTAGTGCACAATACAATGAAACTCGAACAGCAAACATATGTAAGATTCTAGAGATTCAAGATTCTATAGAGAAAAGCTCCTCAGGGAAGCAAAGGAGCGGTACTTAAAATCTTATAGAAAGGAAATTAATATAGACACGAAAAATTTACTTATAGCCTTGCTATTTATGTTCTTAATACTTGAATGTTACGATCTACACATATTGTATTTGCACTTGAGTAACACGGAATTCTTAAGTTCAACAGGTTTTCATTTATAGTTTTCTATAACTTATTCAAAGCCTTATCTGCGTTTTTAATACTTTAAGGTCACATCATGACATCTTGCACTTGTTCTATTTGCATTGCAGTACTGAACTTTAGATGCAATGTTTTTGTTTTTATTATTTAACGTTTTGATGCCCAAAAAGGAGATACAGAGTTGAAATACTTTTTGTCATATAGTATTTTTATTACACCTGAAGAGCAATCGGGTTCTTTGAATCGGCGCTCTCCTCCGAAGCAGCCAGAGACGTGGTGTCATCTTTATCCCCAGCCCCACAGCAAGAGGGCGGAGGCTTTCTTCAGCGGAGAGGACTGGGGAGCGAGGTGCTGCACAGGATGCCGGTTCAGAGCCCAGTCGTGACCGTCATTCCGGGAGAAGCGGCGTGCTGGCAGTAGTAGACCAGTTTAAAGGAAGAAGCGTTATGTAAAACAAGGTATTCTAATGCAACAGTCTCAAAGCTGTGACGAAACTTATTCCAGACTGACTCAGCTATACCAGAGGAAGCGCCTCACGTGACCATGTGATGTAAACGAAATATACATTGTGACGCGTTTATAATATATTATAATAATAACAGCAGCAGCAGCAACAATAATAATAATAATTATTATTATTATTGCTAGCTTGTTTCATTTGACTGTCTTGCATCTTCCAATCTGCTACTAGAGGAACTGCGATTAGCGGTGAGTGATGAAAGTTCGTATGTTGGGTACTGTATTGTCTATTGTCTAAGTAGATGTTAGACTGAGCATTGAGAATTTAACTAAGGTTATTTAATAAACTCTGCTCCATTCATTTCATCATCTGTCTCCTTCCTGCTGTTCTTCGGCTCCATCTCTGTGTTTAGTAAAGTGTTAACTTCAAACAGAGTAATTTCCAAGTAAATTCTTTGATGGGGACAGTTTTAGTGAGACCTAATGCAAGATCCAGTAAACTAGACCAGAACATTGGATTTTAGGATTTTAGGGCATAGTCATAGCTGGATCTTCCTATTACGCTAATCATTATGGCATAGTCATGGTGCCGTTGTTCATTCTGTTGGGGCAGGACAGAAGATGGAATGATATTCAAGGGTGGAGGACAAACAGCAACAGAGCGTGTGCTTGTAAGAGAAGTATTTATATTTACAGTTATGCTTTTATGCCACTATAGTGTGTGTTTTCTGGGAATCAAACCCAAGCTTGGCCATGCTAGTGCTATGCACTACCAGTTGAGCTAATTTTAAGTTGAGATATATATTAAAGAGAGGAAACATTTTGTTATTTCATAAAATGAATTTTAAGAGCATTGCAGTTCCAAACTTAACTGGTAACATGGGTTTGAGTTTCAGGATATGCATGGACTGATCACATGTATACCTAGACTGTAAGTTGCTTTGCATAAAAGTGGATAAAATGTTGCAGTCATTTATACTAAATGACAATGGCTGTCATGTGTAGATGTGCAGTATTGTGTGAATGAGATGTGGGATATGTTGGAGAGATTTTCAGCCAATAACCATTTAAAGGGATAATAGAAAATTTTCTTATTAATTACTCACCCTCATGTTGTTCCACACTTTGTCCGTGTTAGGAACACAAATTAAGATATTTTTAATGACATTAGATATTTCATTCACTGTTTTCTGACCCCCTATAGAGAGCAAAACAAATACTACTTTCAGGGGCCAGAAATGTGAAAAAGACATCGTTAAAAAGTCCTTGTGACCGCAGTGGTTCAGCCTTAATTTTGAGAAGTGATGAGAATACTTTTTGTGCGCAAAAAAAGAAAAAATAATGACTTTATTCAACATTTTTTGCTCTTTAGTGGTAGTCTCCAATACACGCTTTCGAGAGCACCACTGTGTATACGCGTGGTTCTGACATAGAACACTGATGCAGGACCCAGAATCACAACATTGTGTTTACAAGCAGAGGAAGAGTCATTCTGTACATGAAACAATCAGATGTCGACATAGAGAATTACTCTAACAGGGGGCAGGTTACACTTACAGTAGTGACAATTAATGCACTTCCAGTTGTTTTTTCTTGTCTTACCTTGCATCACTATTAAATACTGACCCATGTTTAATGTTTTAATGTAACAGAATATCCTGAATAATGGGTGCTACAGTTACCAAGGTTTCAGTCAAGAACGAAACTCCTTATACGTGGCACTTTGCCACAGGGGACAGAGGGGTAAGAGGATCACTACACAAGATTATGCACTTCTGTATTCTTCATACTGCTTAGCATAGTTCATTTCTCTTAGTTAGCATCTCCTCTGATTAGCCAGATAATAACTGAGAGCATGACATAATATCTTACAACAATGTAAGTCTGTTCTTTATGCTTTATTTCATTCACTGTTTTTCTGATGGAAACTGATGTATAATTCTGTTCTCCAGTATACAAGCATCAATGCTGGCTGCACAACAACCTATGATAAGCCCCGTTATGTCCACGACACAGAGTATTTACATGTCCACAGTATCTACTTAAGATATGAAAATCACACATGGGATAGTTTTAGGTTCGAGTTTGAAAGCTGCAGAAGCTGCATCTCTTTAATCTTAAGGGAAACCTATGACCGTTCCCAGATTGAGATGCACTGCACCAATGATGGTACTACTCATTACTGTCCCAACTATGGTAAGTTCCTGTGCATCCCTCACCATCACATGCATGTGTGCTTGCTGAATGTTGACATAATATCTGACATTGAGATAATGAGAGATATTTCCCCTTTATTGTTGTAATTAGCATCTCAAAAGTGTTCAGTGGGGTTGAGGTCAGGGCTCAGTGCGGGACACTCAAGTTCGTCTACTCCAACTTTACAGTTTTTGTACTTTGTCAACTACTTTGGCACCAATTTTAGAACTAAATTGAATTGGTTTTAGAACCAATTTAAATATGGCTGCACATCATTATTGTTAAATCCCATTAGTTTTGCAGCATTTTTGTAGCATATGACAAGTATTCACATTATGTGAAAACCAATGACATTCAACCTTATCGATGTGCTGCCATTTTTGAATTGAGTGATTTGATATGTTTGTTTACGTTGATAAAAATGTAATTCTCAAAACTGTATTTTCAATGTTTTGTTTTTTATGCTTTGTCTGTATTATTTGTATAGATTATTTTATCTAATTATTTACAGTACTGTACCGTAAGCAATGTGCTGAAATGTTTGCTTGTGCTGGTCTCGTTTTTAACTTTTGTGCACCATGGAGTTGAAGAAAAAGGTTTTTGGCTTTTTTCTGTCTGTAATGCAGCGTCTGACTAGCAAACTCTTGGTTTGCATTGATGTTTTGGTTTTACACACCGGCCAAAGTGCAGATAAAAAGATAATGCTTTTCCAAAAAGATTTTAGTTGTACAGTTAATACAAGCAATCCAGACATTTAAAGTACAGCTGTGACAGTAGCACATGGCTACAGCTGAGAGAAAGCGAGTAATTATTACCTGTGTAAATTAAATAACCCATAAAATGAAAAAGTGTAACCTGTAAATTGTTTCTAATTCCATGGTGTCTAATGATGTCTTTAAACAGGAAAAATCGAAGAAGATGAAAAACAGAGACAGCAGGAAGAGGAGAGAAGACGCCTGGAACGTTTGGAACGTGAGCAAAGGATTCAACAGGAGCTGGATAGAGAAAGTGAATTATCCAGACTCCAGCTTTCTCGAGCAACTGAGCAACTTCGTAAAAAACTGAACTTCAGAGGTCACACAGCACATTATGAACACACACAAGTCCAACAAATAGAGGACAACACTTCTCCGATCCAGAGGGATGAGGTTTGAATTCAGATTGTGCTAAATTTATATTAATATTACATATATAAAATTATTATATTAATATATAAAAATTTTACTGTATGTACAGCGTGTGATAAAATATCACTTTTACTAATACCTATTTTGGTTTTGAATTTTATTTATGTAGGTTATTGATGTTGAAAAAAAATTCAAAGAGCTTTTGTCAAAGTACCAGATCACTAAAGATGAAGACACACAGTCCCACCAGATATGGAGCCGGATTGAAATGCTTCAGTATGAACTTGTTTCTCAGTATTGTACAGACAACAACCTTTCAGTATGGCCTCTGTTTATCTTTGATCATATTGTAGGATATAACAAACTGTCTCTTACTAAGAAGCTAACTGTTCTTGAGGCATCGCTACAGTTCATTGTGCACATTAGCTGTAGAAATGCAAAAGATGATGGAGATCAGCCGCTTGGCTGGGATAAGAAATATGACTTCCTCTTGGGTTTGGTAGAGCAGCTTCAGGCCACAAATCCAACTTTGGCCAAACACATTTTATTAAATAGACTTGACGTAATTTCAGAGCTTTCACCACATAGTAAGGACATTTTGGGTCAAATGTTGTTCAACAGAATCTGGACAGCAACAGAAATAATGTCCTTCATTTTCAAAATTCCAGCTAACAAGTGTCATCAACTGGATTCAGTTCTCCACACAGCACAAACATACCACCTGGACTGCCTCCTCGTTCTCTCTGCACTTACGAATGAGAACCCTGTAATGTTTCTTCAAGAACAAATAAAACATGACAAAGAAAAAGATGTTGATACAATTGTAAAGGAACTTCGTGAAGCAGATTGCCCAGAGAAAGACCTGGTGTTTTTGAAGGATGTGCTTAGATACATGGAGTCAGAACATCCAAAACATCAACTTGTGGACCTTACCAAGGAACAAATCATTGATTTGAAAAGAAAAATACATTCTCTTAATCTTACAAACCCAGATATTAACATTCTGAAAGATGTATTAATTGGAATGTCAATAGCTGTGCAAGGCTGCTCAACAATAACCACAAAAGACAACACAAAGATTCAAGGCTATTTTCCAAGACGCACACAACTAGCATCACTGCTTTTTCTCCTCCTGGCACAATTAACAGAAAATAAAGGATGTCTTCTAGAGATTGGCACTGGTGAGGGCAAGTCGTGTATCTTAGCCATGTTTGCAACAATTCTGGCTATTCGTGGAACAAAAGTAGACATTGTGACAAGCTCTCCAGTTCTTGCCCAGCGAGACCAAGAAGAGTGGAGTAATTTATTTAAAATGTTTGGTGTCACCTCATCTGTAGTACCTCCACATCACTCAAGTGATGATTCACCAGAGGAACAAGAGGAACGTCTTAAAGATGCCTACAGACAGCAAATAGTATATGGCACAGTAGAAGTCTTTGCAGCAGACACACTTAAACAGGAATTTGAGAAGAGGACTACACGCGATACAAGGCAATTTGAGCTTGTAATAGTGGATGAAGTTGACTATATGACTTTGGACAATGGAGTTCAAGTGACATTCTTATCCAATGAATCTAGTGGATTTAGGCATGTGGAGCAAGTACTTTCCAATATATGGGCCATGATATCTACTTGTCAACCAATTGAAATGCTTAAATCATGGGAGATAAAATGGGCAACAAGGATACAGTACTTTCATAAAGCTGTAACAGCAGCCGTTATGGGACTAGAAACATCAGACAGCTTTTCAGCCAATGAGATTTTGTTGCCTGGAGTGACTTTGGGGTTCTATGCCCAGGCAGATATTGAACTGCTGGTAGATCAAGTTGATCAAGAAAATGACACTAATGGGTATGAGGACAGAATGTCCAAAGCATTATCTGAAGTCATGAAGAAACTTGGGGTTTCACAACAGTATGATCTTCTGAGTATATTTGAGGAGGTCTTAGAGAACAGTGCAGTATTTAACTGCTATTCTTTAGAGAACAAGAAAGCCAAATGTTTTGAATCTTGGGAAAAAAAAGGTGACCTTGTTATTGAAATGCTACTGCTGGAAGGAGGACTAGCGTGTGAAATCATGTCTGAGAAACAACTAATTGATGCAACTGTAAGCACAATAAAGTCATCAATCAAGTACTCAAATAACCTTCAAACAGAAGAAGAATCCAAAAACTTCATTGTGATTCCTTTTTTCTTACAAAGTTACATTGAGAATCAGTTACCAGTTTTTGTCAAGAGTGCACTTAGAGCTGTAGAAATGTCACAAGGCAGAGAGTACATGATTGTCACCTCACCAGCTACTGAAGGTGATGTTGCTGATATTCATGAAAGACACAAATATAATGCAATAATTCCAGTGGACTTCAAAGCGAGCGGTGTGCTTGAGATAAACAAGAAGTGGGGTAATGGCCTGCAACAATTTTTGGAGTTCAAGCACCAACTTGCTATTTCACCAATATCCAATGTGACAAACTACATGTCAAATGTCCATTATTTTAAAAGGTACCTCAGTGGGAGTGGTATATATGGTGTTTCTGGTACATTAGGAGGTGAGGCAGATCAGGATTTTCTGGCAAGACATTATAAAGCAAAGAGTTACACTGTACCTGCACATCGACATAAAAGAATGGTAGAGCTTCCAGTCATCCAGGTGAAAGGTGGGAATCACCAGTGGATACGGACTATTTGTGAAACTACATGGAAAGTGGCAGAAAGAGGACAAGTTGTGTTGGTAATTTGTGAAGATGTTAAAACAGCAGATGAATTACATGAGAAAATGCAAGAAGGAAGCAGATGTAAAGCAGAACAGATTACTCTATACACAATCAGTGAAAAGCACAATATTGAAAATGAAGAATTCTGTGCAGGCAGAATCATCATTGCTACAAATCTCGGAGGAAGGGGGACAGACATAAAAGTGGATGAAAGTGTAAATAAGTGCGGTGGTCTTTTTGTCCTCCTTACTCACTTTCCACACAACCGAAGAGTCGAGAAACAAATAATTGGTCGTACTTCCCGAAAAGGCAATCCTGGGATGGTCCAGATGGTTGTGAACTGTGATCATCTTGCACCTGCTTACCAGGGTCAGTCTGTGGAAATCATGCGCCACCTGAGAGAGGATCATGAAGTTAAACGAATCCACGACATGGAAAATCATGAGCTGGTTAAAATAAACCTTAAGGAATCTTTGTTCTCCACATTTTGTACATTGCTGAATGACTTTGATGGGCATTACACGCAGGAAGAAAAACTGGACCCCATGCAAATGAAGCTTAAAAATATTCCTGATTTCTTTAAACAATATCAGCCTAAGTTTGATTATAAACCTGCCGTTAATGCTTTGAAAGAAGCCTGGGCCTTGTGGTTGACCCTTCATGAGGATCACATCAATAGGCTTGATGACTTTAGACAACTTGAAACAGACCTTGTCAGAACAATGAATGAAACAAGTGAAAAACTGCTGCGAGGAGAATGCGATAATTTCTATGATCACATACGACAGGCAATTGTAAGAACTGATTTGCACTGCCGAAATAAATCACACAGTTCCTATGGAGCTGAATCCTATTGGCAAAAAGTTGAGAATTTTGACCCACACTACAAGGCTGTGGCACTCTATAACCAGGCGTACATCACCATCAACCTTCGCAAGGGTAACTATAAAGCAGATGCTATTAACCTGCTGAAGGATGCAAAAAAATCCATTGGCGTCTACATCTCAGAAGTCTCAAACACAATGGTCTCATGTAACTTATCGGTCACTGGTAACAAAGATCAGAGAACAGAAAATAACTTTCAGAGTCAAATGGAGGCTAGAATGAACATCTTTAGGTCCTGGATTATGTACATTGACAATGCATTAATTAAACTTAATGACCTGGAGGAAAAAAACAGCGACGCCATTACAGAGGACTGTTCAGTGTACATGCTGTCTGAAGAAAAGAACTTGATTGTCACTAATGAGTTGGGATTGTTTTATGGCTACGGCCTTGGAGTTGTTTTTGAGGTGAAAGAGAAGCCTAAGTTTCGCTTTGATGCTTTAATATGTTTCTTGCTTGGGGTGGTACAGGTTCTCGCTGGGGTTCTTGTTTGTGGACTGACACTTGGAACAGCCAGCCAGTTTGGCTTGGGCCTGATTTCAGAAGGCGTGTCTGATATGATCAATGGAATAGAGGGGATCATAAAGGGCACATTCGATTGGGTGTCATGGGCAATATCTAAGAGTATCAGCATTGGGCTTTCTTTGCTAACAGCGGGCTTTAGCGTTATCAAGAAATCCGTTACCTCAGTGTTTAAAGTGACAAAAAGTCTCCTCAATGGTACAAAGTCTTTCTCTTCTGTTGCATCTGAATTCATCAAATCAGGAAAGGCAATGTTTATTTCTTTCAAAGGAAGTGTTCAGTCCGGTTTATCCTCACTCAGTAAAGAATCTTTTAAGTCTGCTATAAAAAATATGACATCATCTACAGTGGCCAGACAAAATTTCAAATATGCGATTATATATGCAGGTCAAGAAGTCGGAAAAAAGTCTGTGGTCTCTTTAATGAACTTTGCAATTGATAAAGCACTTCAGGAAGTCTTTAAGAAGATTTTACGGAACAGTTTTAAGAGTGAGATTATGTCATATGTGAACTGCAGCAGTGAACTGAATCAGACTTTTGTCTCATTAATCAGTTCAGGAGTTCCAAAAGCTGCTTTGAAAAAAGAGAATTTCAAGATTGACCAGAAATATGAAACGCAAATAAAAGAAACAGTTGGTTTGCTCTGCCAAAAGATAATTCCTCACCTCATGCTGGACTGTACCACTGCACAGGAGGTTATCAGCAAACTCTCAGAGGTGTGTGAAGCAGCAACAGAGCTCATGAATAAAGCGAAACTATCCGATAAGGTATTAGCAGCAAAGCTGGCTCTGAAAGTAGCTGAGTATTCAACAAATCTCTGTCCAATATTACATGCCATAAAAACAAAAGAAATATTAGACCAGAAACTTGTTCCTAAATTACTGGAAAACATCGGTGAGCTTCAAAAAGAACTGACACAGTATGACCAAGATGGACGACACAATTTACACGATGTGAAACGCCTTAAAGTAGAACTTCTACAAATTGTTGCTCAGGCTGTTTCTGAAGAATTCATCAGTTCCTGTTCTGAACATCTGACTTCTTTAATGACCTGCTCATTTAGGAGTGAGTTGAACAATACTGTAGAAAAGGCTGTAGACCGTGTTACGCGCAGACATAAAACTCAGCGTTTCTTTGATGACCAGGATTAATTTCCCACAGGGT
>JAZGTK010019257.1:0-11463 GCA_036877625.1 Ambastaia sidthimunki
TCTTGGTACAATTTGTGTAATCTTAGAAAATTAACATGCATTACCCATTACGTCCACTGTATAGCTTTATATCATAAGTTTTATGATATAAAGCTATAGTGACGTAAAAAGGACTTTACAAAGAAATAACTGTATTGAACTATTTTTTGTATTTAGCATTTTCTACCTCGACTCCATCAACTGTGGAGGACTCTTACACAACAAGCCTTCATTTAAAAGAAAAAAGCAAAACATTTGAACTTCAGCCAGAGCCTAAATTTTCAGAATTATTAGAGAAACAGCCAGAAAAGCCAGTCTTTGTAACCAAATTATCATCAGCAATCGCAACTGTTGGAAACACAGCAAAATTTACTGTTTTAGTGTCTGGCTTCCCCAAACCAGATGTTCAGTGGTACCACAATGGCCAATTGATAAAGTCCTCATCTGTTTATACATTAGTCCACGAGAAGGAAGAACGTACTCTTGTCATAACTAAGATAACGAAAGAGTTGGAGGGAGAGTATTCTTGCACAGCAAGCAATCAGTTTGGAAAGTCAACATGTACTTCTTACCTTCATGTAAAGGTGAAGGAAACAAAGAAACAAAAGGAGCCCATGGGGCAGCCTCCCTATTTCATCAAAGCAATTGAATCTGTGCAGTGCACAGATGGAGGCCATGCTCTCTTTGAATACACAGTTACAGGGGTCCCACTTCCTGATATTCAATGGTACAGAGGTAGCAATCATATGCAACCTAGTACATACTGTGTCATTGTAAACAATGCAGATGGGACTGGGTATTTAAAAATACTAGGTATTCGACAAAGCGACAGTGGCCTTTACACTTGTAGGGCATCTAATCCTCTTGGAGAAACATCTTGTAGTGCTGAACTCATTGTATTCTTAGAAACTGTTTCAAGTACCGAACAAGTCAGTGAATCTCGTTTGTATAGTGTGAGCCTACCTGAGCAAGTCAGAGCTAGCCTTCAACAAGAACATCAGATGATTTATACAATTGCCACTGAAGATAGACAAACTGTAACAAGTGAGCAGATAGATGTTTTGCATGCTTTAGATGTATCTGCAGCCACGGCCCACATGGAGCAAATAACACGCCAAGTTGCAGTGTTGCAGTCTCACGATGTACAGGAGGTAGTAACAATTGCCCCTGCACAGCCAAAGCCAGTGGTGGCAACTCCTCTAAAACAGGTCCACATGGCTGCAATGACCTCTGCTATTCAAGAGAGCCAGGGCTTTATGGAGCAGCACTGTGATCGTATTTTGAGTCCAGAGGTGAAAGAGCTTGAGCTGACTGTTGAAAAGCCTTCAAATCTTATGTCTGCCATTTTAGAGAGTCCTACACCATTTACAATTGTGAAAGCTGATGCTTTAATTAAAATGCAAACAGAAGAGACACATACAACTTCAGAGCCAAAGATTCTTGTTAGTGGGACTCAAGTTGAAACTAAATTGCCGGTTCTTAAAGAGAAATACACAAAAATTCCAAGTCCTGAGGAGGAGAGGGGCTACGGGGTTACTGAAGGGGTTAAATTATTGTATTCTGCAACATCTTCAGAGAATGTAACACTTGCAGAGGGTCATACTTCAGAGCTATCAGCTGTTGAGCCGACTGAATGTTTAGCAGAAAAAGAACAATTCAAACCAGTGTTTACATCTGTAAGTGAGACTAAGAATACACTTTTAAAGGAGAAAACGTTTGAAATGCATAGACCAGCTGAGGAAACTGCTCAACTTTCTAAAGATTCTTTATTAAAATCAGCACAGATTACTGAAGAGAAAGTTAAGCTTCAGGCTGACAAAACTACTGGGATACCAGCTGTAGAGCATCCTTTGTCAGTACATTCCCAAAAAGAAGAAGGTCAGGTGCTTCATTTACAGCTGATCAGTGACCAAGATACTCTTCTGTCTGAGGGCAGATTTACCGGTGAGAAACCAGAAGCAGAGAAGGCGGATGCTAGTAAATCCCCAGTTCTTTTACACACAGTGTCTTCTGATGAACAGAAAGCGATTTCTTGTGAACAGTTATCAAATTTTGTATCCAGAAATACTTCACTGGTCTTACAACCAAAGGTAGAGGACGCTGCTGGATTACATCTTCACTCTGTGCGGTCAGAAACTACTTTATTTAAAGAAGGGTTATTTTCAATCGAAAAGCAGGACAGACAGACAGCCACCCAGAGACAAGAAAAAGCCCGTAAATATGTAGCTACCAAAGAAGAAAAAATGGAACTGACTGCAGATTATGTGAAAGATCTTGACATGACAGTAGAAGGGTTCAAAGTTGAGCAGAAAACAGAGTCTAAGCCCTTGAAGGTTCTTCAAATAGTCTCACAGCCTGTGTCTCTTTTAAAGGAAAGCCCAATTACCAGTGACGTCAAGCAGCACAGTGCACTTGTGCAGAAAGAGGACTGTTTGGATAGCATGCATGCAGCATCAGTGTCAGATTGTCATTCTTTAGAAGAGGGTCTCACAGACAGTTTGGAAGCAGTGGAGAAATTTACTTGTAGAACATTTGTAGAGCCTAAAGTACCATTTCAGTCTTTCCATGTAGAGGAAAAACATATATCAACAGAAAGTTGTGTTGCTCTTGAGGCTGCAGAGCAAGACTTTGCTGTTCAGATTCAGGAAGGTCAGTCAGTAAGGCAGTCAGTACTAATGGAGGAGAAACGTATTCTGACAGGTGAAATATCTCAGAGCATTACCAGACCAGAGGCAACCCAAATCGATATTACAACCCAGCCCACCGAACCTCTTTTAATAACTGAATCACAGGAAAGCAAAACTCTTCCAAAGGAACTTACCTTTGTTATTCCTTTGCCAAAATTACACAGTTTGGATATCAAACAACAGCTGAAAACAACACTTCGCTCTGCTGTGGCTTGTGATCAACCATTAATTTTGGCAGATGTTGTGGAAAGTTTAGGAGCTGTAGAAGTGAAGGAAGTCAAGGTGCGTAGGGAACCAAGATACATGATGTTCACATACCTAGTTATATCAACAGGTCCACCCTTAGAAATAACAATTGCTTTTGAGGGAGAATACCCCCAGATAGCTACTCTTAAGAATGAGCTTCAAGCTGCCTTCTACTCTATACTTCATCAAGAGCAACAGCTCCTGACTTCTGAACAGCCAGGCCCCATGATACTTGACAGACCTGACAGATTACAGGTCAGCAGAGCTTCTTCAGGTCCAGTGTTCTCAGCGATTTCAACAGAAAATGTAGAAGTGTTTGAGACACCAAAAAAGCAGTCTGCTGCTCTGCAAACAGAAACCAAAGTCTCTTTCCAATCAACAGCATCTCAAAAGCAAGCTGCTATCCAGGAGGCAAAGCACCATGTGGTTCAAAAAGCTGTTGAATCTAAAATGGAGATCCAAAGTTTTACTAAAACTGACAGCAAAAAAATTCAGTACAAGTTAGTTGAACGTTGTGATAGAGATGTGAGTGTTGCAGATATTACAATGGGTGCATCTGCCAGACAGGTCACTGTCGAACAGTCTATGGCTGTCCACATTCGAGAAGACAAAAGAGAGGAGTTTTTAACAGAGGACATTTCAATGAAACGAACATCAGAGCTTGTTGCAAAAGAAGTTTCTTTTGAAATTCCATTAAAAGACATTACAGCAGAGGAGAATTCCAAGGCTACATTCAGTGTTAGAATAAAGCATGTAAAAAACATTAACTGGCTTTTCAATAGAACATTGATCAAATCTGGCAAGGAGTTCAAATGTTTGAAGGACAATGACACGTACACACTAGTAATCAACAAAGTTATCAAGGAGAAACATGAAGGTGAATATACCTGTGAGGCTGTGAGTGAAGCTGGCAAGATGTCATCGTCATCAAGGCTCACTGTGGTCTCAAGAGGTTGGACCTTTATGGATATTATGTCATCTTAGATGAGATCTCATTCTTAACAGTTCAACTCAGACCATCACTAATTACCTAGCGGGCACCTGAAGCGTTGTCATCTCATTTCACCAGCCTTTTACATTATGCATACATTATGTGTGCTAAACTTTATCACATTCTCTTAATATAATGGCACTTTTGTCCATCTTCTGCTGAGCTCTTCAAGCATGACCATGTCATGTGTGGTTCTTTATCACCCCTTTGCTAACATACCATCATTCTTTTTCTCCAGGATCACATCATTTCCTCTTTCCATTTCTGACACACTTTCATATATCGCTCAAAGCAGTCATCATGTTAATGTCAGTTTATTAATTTTTGTATTTTATGTCCTTGCAAAATTCAGTGCCCCCAGTTTTCAAGAGGACAATAAGTGATACGGACAGCAACATTGGCAGCCCAGTGAAGTTTGAATGTGAGATTGAAGATGCACCCAATGTGACCTTCAAGTGGTTCAAGTCTGGCTCAGAAATCAGACAGAGTGACAAGTACAGAATCATCAGCAAGCTCAACATATCTTCCCTGGACCTTCTCAACCCAACAAAGGCTGACGTTGGGGAATACACCTGCTGCGTCTCAAACAAGCATGGTACTGACAGCTGCACTGCTAAGCTGAACATCACTGGTGAGTTAACTAATTTTGTTTTTATGCTTTGCTTTCAATTAACCAAAGGCAAASTTGTGTTTTCACCAAGGTTTCACCACTGTTTCTCAGAAGCTGTTAAAGGTGATTTTTTTTTTTTTTTTTCCCTCCTGAAATCCAGTCTGTACTTATAAAAGATGCAATAGATGATGCATCTCAATTTCTTATTAAATTAAAGAAAATTGTAAAATCATAGATGTGGCCCAAATCTTTTTTTGCATTAATTAAAAAATAATATTCTTGAGCTTTCTGGTTCCTTCTTTTCTCTTTTAGTTAAACTTCCTTTTTCTGACTCTTTAACAGTATCTTAACAGGAAACTATTTTCTGGAAACAGAGTGGTAGTTTTAATCTCTTTTTCAATAAATGTTTGTAATCTCTTTAAAATCTCTTCTGCAACTTCTTTCTGCAATGTAATACAGCTTTTTTTGGAAAAGCTAATTATTACAAATTATTAATGTGATTGATGGGCTGTAGACATCTCAGATCTGTTTATCAGAACTTGATTTGATTTATAGTTTATATAATCATGTGGGGTGAACTAGATAAAAATCACATAGATGGGTTTATAAAGCAGGCTTGACAAGATAGTTAGTGGTACATATTGTTTGTAATGTAGGTGCAGCAAATCAATCTTGTGTTTGGACAGAGCAAAGTAAGTATTGTGTAGAGTCTCAAGTGATGTTTGTCCTGTCTTACTTGAATTGTGATGTGTGAAATGTACATATGTGTTTGTCTAATTTGATGAAAATGCTGATCACTCAGCCCCATCATCTAGAATCATCTATTCAGTGATTATGTGGCAACTTTGCGTTTCTTAGAATCTGCACGTTTTGTTATTGACTTGCCAAGATAAAACAGGCTTATCTTTACAATTTGAAGATCTCTTAATTGTGACTTTAAATGTGAATTAAAACTAAGATTTATTAGGAATAGCAACAGTTAACCACATTGGAAATCATGGGTGTTTTTTTGTGTAATACAGAAGAAATTATAGTTTGAATGAAGCTGGTTCCTAGCGCAGGAGTACTGGGTTGAACTTCAACAAACTTGATTTCACGTACTTGTCGCCCCTGAAACAGCATTCTTATCAACCAGACTTGATGGTTCGCTTAGGGTTGTTTGTTAGGGTTAAGATATAATGGAAGGACATGTTTCTTGAACAGGAATATTGTTTCAGGTCTAACAAAACCTAATAATACAAGAAGTTGTCTTAGCAATATAATGTTGACCATAAGGTTGTTCTAGTTGTCATCAATACTATTGGCAGTAACAGTACGCTTTTATGACTGTGCTTTTGATGAAATCCGTTTAATTTTCATTCTCAGAATCCCCCTCCATCAGAAAAGAGTTACCAATGCTGGATATAGTGAAGGAGACCAATGCTTTATTTGGAAGTGAGGTCATTGGTACTTCCCCATTTGAAATAACTGGGCTGAAGAGTAAGAGATTTGTCACTTCTGACAAATCACAAATAATATTTCAAGATTTAATGGAATATTTGGACCCACATCCCTTTGAAAGTTCAGATGTTGGGGAGTACCAATGTTGCCTGTCAAATGAAGTTGGAAAAATCGTCTCAAAGTCAGTTGGTATGACGAGAGGTTAGTATGCTTGAGAAAGACAAGAAGGAACATTTCTGCAGGTTCCCAGCACTAACAGGTGTGCTACTAACATGCAGCGCAGGCTACACTGGCAAGCTAAAACTGTTAACAATGCTTTCGGGCCATTCAGCAGCTGCTGTTGCCATGACTACCATGATTCAGCTTTATCACAGTTGACCTGCAATATCAACATTTCTAAAACAATTTAACAAATTATAAAAACAAACACCATTGCAACATAGAGTAATAAGGTGGTTGATTAGTTGAGCTACGCTTTCCTGTAGCTCAGCTGGTAGAGCATTGCGTTAAAAGCGCAAAGGTTGTGGGTTCAATCCCAGGGAATGCAAGTACTGCTAAAAAAAATTATACATCCGATTCAAAGTCGCTTTGGATAAAAGCGTCTGCAAAATGAATGATTAGGGCCTTTAGTGCTTTAACCATAAATAAAAACATTCACATCTGTTTTGAGAAGTTACTTTGTCTTTTTTGTAGTGTCCAAAGACCAGCTGCATTAAGGTGTGATTATGATGTGATTATCAACATCTGTTTATTTTTCTCTTACTTTTCGATCTTCGTTCAGACTTTGGCTTCACAAGCGTATGCCAACCCATGGACCTTGGGAATTCGCTCTCTTTAGATTTCTTTAATTTAACATTTAAGGATAATGAAGACTACACCTTTCTAAAATTATGGTAATAGAATTAGTTACTTCTGCTTCTATTGTGGCTTCTAAGGATTGTTGATTAAACGAAGGATCTGGAGTTATATGAACTTCCATTGTGTTTCGAGTACTGTCTCTGCATAGAATTAAGTAAAAATACTTCATGGTAGGAGATCCTTGTTCTTCTTGTTGTGGTAGTTTATGTTGGTTAGCAAAGATTGAATATCTTTTACTTGACTGCGGTTGTCGTTAAATCTGAATGCAAAAACATTGAAAAGAGCTTGAGATAACTGGTTCCATTGTTGGAAAATTATGAAGAAGAATTCAAGAGAATCGTCTGAGGATGTTCTTACTTGAGTCAAAGCCATGTCTTTATGAGGAATCTATGCAATGTATATGATAAAATGGAAGGGCTTTAAGATAATTCTTGTGTTTAGAAGAAATTGTGAGCTGGCCTTGGAAGAAAAAAGTGCAGCTGAAGAATGGAAAACACATCCTTCTCTTTTACAGAAGAAGATCCTGCAGACAATGACATCTTGAAATGTCAACACTTACAAATGTCAAGATTCTTTTTAACCTTCTTGAAACCAGATTTTGGTCAAATGGATTTCAATTCTTCTTTGTTTGAATAGTTTTGACTTGAAAGTTATCATGACATAACAATGTTTTAATGCTGCAGTCAGCCACTTTGTGAATTCTTCTATGCAACTGCCATTTATGGAGCTAAAACATAGTTATACTGTTCTTCACAGCATCAGAACCTGTCCGCTTTGTGAAGAAGCTGAGTGACCTTTTCATCCCAGTGAGCCAAAAGCTGACACTTGAGTGTACATTCACTGGATCTCAGAAAATATTTGTCACATGGTACAAAGATGGCAAACAGCTATATGCATCCTATCGACACAACACCAAAGTGACGGAGAACTCTTGTGTATTGGAATGTTTACATGAGTGTACAGAGGAAACCACTGGATCATACTCTTGTGAGGTCTCAAATATATACGGGACAGATATTTGTCATGCTAATGTGACCGCTGTAACAGGTTCGTAAGTTTGCATCATGTTCTGTTGATGCATGTCTCTAGAAGTGCAACAGCTGGAACAATGGAACCGTTTTACATCTAAAGGCCAGTGTATGTTGTTAGATGAAACAAAATGAGAAGCATGTCTGACATACTCAGTAACTTTTCAACCATTTGTGACTTTTGCATATGGATGTGATGGTCTAGAGACAGCAGTGACAGGTCCATTAGATATATTTAAGGGATAGTTCACCCAAAAAATTTTTCTTGTAGGACTTGTATGACTTTCTTTCTTATTATTATTACAAAACAATTTTTTTTTAAAGAAGTCTGGGCTGCTGCTTTTTCATACAATCGAAGACAATGCGGATCAATATGTTCGAAGCAGTGTCATAAAAGTTATTAATGACTTTTGAAGCATTCAATCACTTTAAGTGACAGACCCAAATTTTACTTGTTTACTGATTGATCCACATTGATCCACGTATCTGTATACACTGAGTTTATCAATGATTTGATTAGATTTGAGACTGAGCAATGACTTAAATTTTGGTCTGTTCTTTGTTCTGTGATGGCAATGAGCTTTATGCTATTAATACCAAATCAAACTCCTGTATCTTGGAGCTACATGCATCTCTACATGCAAAGAGACTACTGGAAAATATTCTTAAGTTTAAAGAGCTTACTGTACTGGACTCTTGTCTGCCTGTCTTTTAAAGTGTCTTATCCATGGATTTACCACCCATGCAAATGGAATAATTTGATATTGCAGCGTTGGAGAGCATGTCACCTGGGATCGATTTTGTCCTTTTTATGTTTGGCAACGATATGGTGTGATGCTGAGATTTTGCACGTCCAATGAAGTGGCTTTTTTTCTTATGTAACGACAATTTCAAGGCTACAATGTGGAATGGCATGCGACATAACGTTTTGAGTGCTTGTTTCTGGGGGGAAAGAAGATTGACTGAGACTGACTTGCGTTTGCAAATTTCCTGAGGCACGCTTGAAAATATTTCTGTTCTTCTAGATGTTGCACACTTTTCAGGAGTATAATTCTTTTTGAAGTAGCATTTCGCATGGAGGATGTTTTGCCTGTGTATTATTTTTTTGCCATTGATCAGAAAGTAATTCAAATGGATTTGATGCTGTTCTTCTCAGAGCCGGCCCGCTTTGTGACCACGTTGACAGACATGGCTATCCCAATGAATGAGAAATTGAGTCTTCATTGCACATTCACTGGAGCACCGAAGATGTTTGTTACATGGTACAAAGATGGAAAGCAACTTTACGCCTCCTACAGATACAACACGAAGATAATTGAGGACACTTGCATTTTGGAGTGTCTTCATGAGTGTAATAATGACACACCTGGAAAATACTCTTGCGAGGTGTCAAATTCATATGGAACTGATATCTGTCATGCTAAAGTGACCACAGTCTCTGGTTAGTATGATTTAAAACCTCTTAATGTTGAATGAAGTTTGAGTTGATTCACAGCAGATTCCCCTGATTTTTAAACAAACATCAGCTGGTCTGATTGTCATGCAGCGGTCACCTCCTGCAATGGGTTTTAACTCCATATTTAATCACCATATTTATGTTAAAAACAACAGCCTTACTTTTCCAGCCTTATTATTTTTTTTAATGTAACCTCCTTTTCCCAAAGACCTATGAGTCTTGTCTGGGAAAAAAAATCTAAAATTACCTAGCAGCAGTACCAAATTTACTTAAATGATCAGTAGCATTCAATCATTTAGAGTATACAGTGATCTTTGAAATGAGCACTGGTGCACTAAAAAGGTTCATATTAGAGAATGGATCTATGCTTTAAAGCTTCATGTAGTGTACAGCTTACACAGTAGCATATTTAACAACCTAATAGCAGTGGTCTAATAAGCATATTTTAGTCTGCTTCTCTTCTGTAAATTCAGGAGGTCTTCAGTCTTGGATATAAAATCATTTGAGATTAGATGTTAGATTAGGAGGTCAGATTAGAATTGCCGCATAGCAGGAGCGTTGCAAGATCGTTTGGTCAAAGAATCACCAAAATTTTAATACAAGGCAAACCAAAAAATCGAGTGTGGATGGAACTGCACGCCTGGCTATTCTGAAGGCAGATAAGGCAGACGCTGGTCTTGCCATGCTAGTAAAGAAATTGATATCGAAAGTTTCACTCACCTGAAATGTATTTTGTTTGTGATGTGAATGATCGTTGTGTGTGAAATATGCTTCGTTTCCAGAGCGCAAAATCCCACCAACCTTCACTAAGAAACCCTCAGAGAACATTGAGGATACAGAGGGCAAACTGGTGAAGCTTGACAGTCGAGTATCTGGGTCACAGCCTCTCTCTGTAAGCTGGTTGAAAGATAACAGTGAGATCTACACCTCTGAGATCTATGACATTTCCTTCAAGAGCAACATGGCTGTGATGTGCATCAAGAATGCCAAAGCCACAGATAGCGGTGTTTACACATGCAATGCTTCTAATGAAGCTGGCTCTGCCTCCTTCCAGGTGCTGGTTAACATCACAGGTAGTCTTCATTTTCTTTAGACCTTGCACAATTAAATTTCTTATCTTTCTCTAAATTCTGCTGTTAATGCCGTTTCTATGGTATTTGTATTGAACAATGTTTAACTGTATAAACAAATTTAATGGGACAAAAAATGCTAAAAAAATTCTTTTTTTCATATCTAGAGAAAAAGAGTCCACCCACCTTTGACATTCCCCTGAAACCTGTAACAGTTAATGAGGAGGAAAGGCTTAACCTTAGCTGCCATGTCTGTGGCTCCTCTCCTCTGAAGATTCAGTGGATGAAGGACAGGCGGGAGGTCACAACCTCTACTAACACTAAAATCACCTTTGTGGATGGCACAGCCACCCTGGAGATAAACAAGACATCCAAAACGGACGCAGGAGATTACCTTTGCAAGGCAACAAATGATGCTGGTAGTGAATTCTCCAAGGCCAAAGTCACAATCAAAGGTAATCAGACAATCTTTAATGTAAACCTAACTTGTATGCCAAAATAAATCAAATCTAATATTAAAAAATACTATTGGTTTCAACCCTACCAATATGATTTGTTTCTCCATCATATTGTCCACTTTTGTGTTTTCTCGAGCTTTCTATCAATGCCATGTTATGATGTTTGTATTATTCATAATTCCCATTTGTGCTGTAATTATTTGCTGGTTATTTTGAAAGCATTGCTGTTTAGATAAAAACAGACAGTTTTGCTATGATTTATCTGGTTAAATAGAGGGGTTCTATGTATCTCATAATTTTCTTAATGCGTTCCACTGATCATGTCTTTTAGATAAACCTGCCGCAGCACCTGCAACAGCTCCAGCGGCCCCCACACAACCTCAGGCAGTTAAAAAACTGGACAACTTGTTCTTCATTGAAGAGCCTAAGACCCTTTATATTGTTGAGAGTAAGTAGCATCTTTCTGTTCAGAAGTGCATAGATGCCATTTTGAGCATTAAATGTTGAAATAATGATGACATTATATCGTTTTCTGGATTACAGAGGGCACAGCTACCTTCATTGCTAAAGTTGGTGGGGATCCCATTCCCAACGTGAAGTGGATGAAGGGTAAATGGAGGCAGATGACTCATGGTGGTCG
>JAZGTK010019258.1:0-11462 GCA_036877625.1 Ambastaia sidthimunki
ATTCAGCAAGCACACAACTGATCAGCCCTGATTCACAACAGCGAGTTTATAATGTTGATTTATCATTTGAGCTGTCAGGTCTGCTTTCACTGGAAATGACCTCTATATACTTTTGTAAAGTAACCTGCAATTTTATGATTCAAACAGAGATGGCAAAAGTTACAGATGGCAGCTGTAATAAAATCATGTTTGGGTTCAGATTCAGCACACTTATCTCCAAGATGTCATTTGAGATGTTCTCAGGTGCTACAATCACACCTGACTGTATGTCAGACAGAACAGATAAGATGATGAGAGCATCTTACTGTTGTATGAGACTCGAGGACACATAGAAACACATCAGACATACACAGACAGCAAATAAAACACAGACAGCAAATGAAAGCGATGAACTAACAGCTCAGTTCGCATTTGACAGCTCGACTGGTAGTTCTTGTAAGTGGATGTAGGAAATGAAAGACTTTAACCACGACACTGGCATTAGTATAAAGTGCGCTCACCGTGAGAGAAATTACCCTTCTCGCGTTTACAGTAACCGCAGCGATAGCCGTCATCTCCCCCGAAATACTCCACAATACTGAACGATCCGCCCGCTGCCATTTGCACACACACACGCTGCTGGACCCGGTAACGCTTTTACACACCCTACTACTGCGAACACCGTCCTCATGAATATTAAACACACTGTGTGACGTTCGTCCTGTAGGCCTAGCGATTGGCTTAAAGACAGACGTCATGGGGCGCATGTGTCCTGATAAGGCGCTAGAGAAACGAAACCCAATGACGTCATCTTCATTGAAACCTTTGCCATAGTTGGTTTCATGGATTTTAACCTGGAAGCACACTCTGTATGTTTCCATTAGGGGTAAAAGACTCCTGATTTAAACTGATCAAAACTGTGGTTATAAACTGTGGGCACGCTGCTATTTGACACTCGCTTTTTCACAATAAATTTAAAATGTATGTACGAAGGTCCATGTGAGGTTAATTTATTCATGTATGTTTGATATAAATAAACTATTTTCCCCTCTTGACAATACACATTGTCATACAGAAACGCACTGTCCTTTTATTGATGGTATTTTCAGCAAATGTTATTAAGGCGCATCCTAAACATTAGAGGACACGCTTGTGGAGGTTATCTGTGGTTCGTACGTTCGTGCGTATGTTAATTAGACAGAATTAGTAAAGTATTCACAAAGTACAGAAAACGTTAAGGTAATCTTTAAAACGACAGCTGTGATGAAAATGAAAACATATTTGAATGCTAAAGAAGGCCACACAAGGACAGCAGAGATTCTCCTGTAAAATATATTCGGTAGAATATATTCAAGCCTTATATATGTATTAACTTGTAATTGTGTTGTAAATGTTGACTGAACATTTTGAAAAACAGTTTTAACATAAATTTTAGTCACGTAAATAATTGCCAGTGTTATATATATGAAACAGATGTTTCGGTTTATGTTTGTAACTAGAACGGAGTGCTTTAACAAGAGGTTTAAGCTGCCATTTATGTGTTTATTCGTGGGAATGTCTAATAAAGAAACGAGTAATTTAAAGTTCCGACTAAAGCCGAACGTGTGCCGAACATGGCCAAAAGAAATCGAACTGGGCCGAATGTAGGCGGAAATATCCGATCATGGCCGACGCCCCAGCTGGAAAGCAGTTCGTGGGTTGCCTATCAACCGCTCCCACACCGGCGCGACCCGTCAGCACACAGCCATGCTAGGGCTTGTTACCTGACAGCCCCAGACGAGTCACTAACCGGGTGATGTTACAGAGCTAATCTACCAACACTAGCAAACATTGCTGACGAACTCTTAACACAGTCTGAAATTCGTTGATTATTATTGTGGTTTTGTGACACTGCTGCTGTAGCTAGCGAGAGCTACTTTAACCACTGCAGCCAGGTGAGTTATCTTAACTTGTGCTATCTTAACCAACTAGTTTGAGCGTTGACGGACGATCTCGTCTTTTGGGGGCTATTTGATGCTTCAGTTTAGTATAAGCAAACTTGAATCAGTGTCATGCGATGTCAGCAGAGGTTGATTTGACATCACCTGTAAGAGGTGAACAGGGTTTCGACCCGGGTAACAGCAGCATTAGCTGGAGCTAACAGTCAGTGTGTTGATCCAGATACATGTCTGATAGACATACAGCGGTGTTTTGCTATAGTTATGAGTTAGAGAGCGTCACTAATCTCTCATTTAGAGTCAGTCTTTCAGCTTCAGCAGTATCATGGCAGGTTATGAAGCATTTCATATTCTCACACATGGAACTAGAACACAACTAGTGCTTTTATGGGGCAGGAAACTTCAGGAATTTAAACCAGGTGTTTAATACCTTTAGATTGACTTTGAGCTTTAATATTGCATGACTGAATGTTGCTTTAAACAAATGGTCAGAACAGCATGAGGTTGTCATTTTATGGTTTGTATGTGATTTTATTTGTACACTAATGAATTACTTTATTATATTTTTATCATAGTTTAGAATTTAGTATGATTAAATTCATTTTAATCAGTTTTTGCTCGTGTGCGCCTCCAGTTTACTGTGTTGTTTTTCTGTTCTGGTGATTTTGTATCAAGCCCTTCAGTCCACTAAAACATATCTTGCTGTTTGTTTATTCGTTTTTGAATCATTTCTTCATGGAATGACTAAGCTTGCTGTTGCTCAACAGCTCAGCCGCAGCTCTCTTACCTTCAGTTTGGCCTCCAGCACACACACTACAGGAAAATCAATACACTGAGTGCACTGGCATCTTAAAAACGGCCTCTGGAAACTGCAGGCATTTTAAAATCAGTTTTGGTGTAAATCAGAAGCACAGAGGCCAGATCTCAGTTGTCTTTGTATGTTTTCATTCAGGTTTTGCTGTAGGGCTACAGGGGTAAACCACATCCTGTCCTCTGCCAGGCCAAATCAGTTAGTAAGGTTTATATGTAGTGTTCTTCATGAGTATTAGTAATGTTGCTTGTAAAGGTTTTAACTTTTTAATGTTTTGTATCAGTTAAGAAGATAAGTGTATGCTACATATCAAGAGATAAAAAGACATAATTAGTAAAAAAAAATCATTATTTGTGTTTAGTGATTTTTGTTTGTTTAGTTTTTTTGAATTGCAGTTTAGTAAAAACTCCTCCAGCTGTCTTTCCATGTTCTGAGAGATTCTGTAAGAGTTTATGTTGAGTTTTGCTGAGTGCAGGCCGGGGTAATAGAATTTGCACAAATGGGGTGAACGAGGCAGAATTTGCATCAAACGATAACGTTACCACAGCGCTGGAAAAACATTGCATAATTTTTTTTTTTACAATACTGTTGTCTGCTCTGAAGTTTCTGTCAGAATAGAGGACAGGAATGTGGTTTCGCTCAGTTTCAGAAAGTGCAGCTCTGTCGATAATCGGGAAGAGAAAGATCGTAAGCTGATGAATAATTAATACAACAAACACAGCAGTGGTTTGAATGTTGTCCAACTCAGAGGTCACATCATTAGCTAAGAATGTAACAAGTGTCGGCATGTTATGGGAAGTGGAAATCTTTGCTGTAGTTTTCAGGGGATGGTTTAGAAGCAGTCGTCTCATTGATCCCTTCACATTTTCAGATGTCTCAGAAACAGTCATGGGGCAGTTGGGGCTTAATGGTTAAAGAAACTGACCCAAAAAGTTGCAGGTTCAATTCCCAAAGCCAGCAGAAAAAGACTGAGTTGCTCTCTGTGTTATTCTGAGTCCAGTAGGTACAGGAATCTGCGTGACATTGTGGTTGTTTATTTTGTGATAATGACTGAACTTATCCTGTTAACTACCTAACTACTTCCTAAATAAAAAAGTGGACATGAAATACTGTTAGTTTAGTTTATTATGCTACAAGAAAGAGACGTCATAGAAGTTACATTGAACTTGCATGGCTGTGCAGGAAATCTGCTTGTATTTGTGTCTGTGTTTGTGTTCTTTATATTGTGTAGTTTAAATAGTGCTGTGTAGTCGTGCCCTGAGACTGGGTTTATGTGTTTAGATCATGAACTCCTCTCAGCTGACTTGGGAAAGAATTCATTTTAACTTCATCCTCACAGATAACACACACCAGTGTTGCTGTGAAGTTTCTTCACTGCTCATGTCTAATTGCTTAGAAAAGTAATAATGCATCTTATAAAGTCTTTCAATTTAAAATATTGTGCATCTTTTGTTTTTTTTTGTTTTTTTGCAAATGTTTGATTAAGGGAGTTTGTTGAAAGTGGGGCTGCATAATATATGGCAATTGTCAAAATATTGCAATACGTGCATCGCAACAGAACTAGAAGACTCTTTCATACTGTATGTTACTGGAACCGGTTGGGCCTGTCTAATACTTCCTAAAAGCATTCTTATTAAATTCAGAAGAATGAAACAGTCATTTTCCATGTTTTGATCTGCCATCTTTTCAGCAAATCACTTCAAAACAATCTCTCTCGTGAAAACAAAATCACATGTACCAGTTTTTCAGATAAGAATTCCATCATTTACTCACCCTCATTCCACTATCATTCTCACTGTCATTCCAAACCTGCATGTTTTTTAGTTTCTGTGAAAAACAAGATATTTTGAGAAATGTCTCAGTAGTTTTGTGTTCGTATGATGGAAGTCAATATGTGCCACTGTTGTTTGATAGCATACATGAGTTGTGATTTTCTGGTCTGTAACAGGTGGAGTTTAATGATGCAAGAGTTCTGAGGATGCTGGTTGTCATAGCAATGCTCACGGTGGCAGTGATGGGGGCTGCGGAGGACTGTGAAGGGGAGAACTGCACCTCGGACAACTCCAGGAACTGGTGCTTCAGGGGTTTGATCCGCAGTACTGTTCTCCAGGGCCTGCCGTTTGGAGGAGTGCCCACGGTCCTCGCTCTGGACTTCATGTGCTTCCTGGTGCGCTTCTCACACTTCACTCGTCTGTTTGTTGTCAAAATTATATCACAAGGATCATGTTGAAGGTTTATGTTTCTGCTGAGGTTCGTTGTTGTGTTTTGATTTGTATTTGCTCATGGTTTTAATAAACGTGTTTGCGTGTCTTTTGAACGTGTGTGTGGAATGAATGTGAATTTGTGTCATGTTGAAATCTTCAGGTGCTGCTGTGTGTGTTCTCAGTGTTGAGGAAGGTGGCGTGGGATTACGGCCGGCTCGCGCTGGTTTCTGATGCTGACAGGTAAAAACCAAAACTTTCTTTAATACTTCAAACAAAAACAGGTCAACATGAAATCAAAACACTGCATTTACTCTCATAATACATTTCCTGTCTTATTGTGGTATCCCTTTCTTATTTAAAAAAATACATGTATAATTATAATTAAATGTTTGTAATTACAACTTTCATTTTCAGCTGATGTCATCAGGTTCTTTTACTTAGCCACACCCCCTCACACAGCTCCATTCTCATATAAAACTCAAGCCCTGCCCTGCTTGCTTATATTGTTAAATATTTATGTTAATACAGCTATAATTTAAGCATTTTCTTTAAATTCAACAAAACCCTGCTGATTTTTAATGTCCACTTTATGCAGAATTAGACGCCCTTCTGCAACAACAAAAAATGATGCTGAAGTCAAGCACAGAGCGATCTGACCCCAAACAACATTGAGTAACATTCTATGACTGAGATTTAATATAGACTTAATATATGCAGCTGGTCACCTGATCTGTCATCAGTGCTGATGCAGGCAGACACGCCCTCAGATTCAGCCAGTTAGAAGAGAGCAGCTGCAGGCTGGATGTGTGATGACTTTAGCTAACGGATTGATTTCTGACATCAGAAGTCTCTGATTTCCCAAAAGCTCATCCAGTGACTTTCATTCCATTAGTAATCTGACCTCACACAATCACACACACATTCACAGATGTACAAACTGTGTGTGTGTGTATGTGCTTGCGTGAGTGTGTTTGTGCGTGCGTGCGTGCATGAGTGTGTGTGTGTTTATTTTTTGTGTATGTCTGTGTATGTGGATATCTGAAATCATATTCTGGCCATCTTATGTCCTGTCCTGTTTTTACTCTGCGAGAGCTTCACTTCAGTCTGACACAACTGTTTGGAAACTTGTGACGTGTATTTTGCTGGCAGCTCTTCAGTTGTTTTTAATCAGTTTTAAGTAGGCGTCAGCCTCCAGCATGTCTCTAACAGTGTAGGTGCCGTATAAAGCACTGAATTCGTACACCTCAGAACATACTTCAGCCTTCAGACAATGCAAATGATTGGGGTAAAGTGAGACTTAGCTACACACCTGTTTACACATTTGAATTAATTATTGTGATGCTGTGTTGAATGAATAGCTTCAATGCATTTCTGTTGAGCAATGACTTCTTTGCTGATCTGAGATATTTGACAGGTTAATTACTGTCACAGATGAACTCATCACACTGAACTCATTATATTGACTTTATTTTTGCAGTAGGCGCAGGCAGCTGTATCAGCGTCTGGAGGAGCAGGAATAGTATGTTTGTTTTAATATCTCACCTCTTTTCTTTGTGTTTCTGCCAGATGGATTTGGGCTGAATTCTGCCTGTTGTCTGATTAAACACCTCTTTCTTCTCTTCTGTTTTTTAATCTTTTACACTTTCTTCTTTTCTAGAGAGTCGATTGGTTGAGGACTTCAACCACTCAACCAATCTCAACATCTCTCTTCACCTCTGTTAATGAATTTAATAGTGTGTCTTAAAGATTTGTGTATTTAAAGTTTAAATGTGTCTTTTTTTGTGCATTATGCATTAGTGACAGAATTGCAAAAACACGTACCACCCTTTCCCCCCGCTTCCCACTTTTTATTGCTCAAACAGACAGATAGTCCCGCCTTAAACTCACACCATTGATTAGGCCTGATATTAGATCACTCAACCAGAGCAGTGTTTAAACTTTAGAGAGTCAGTCTCTGTCAGCTGGGAGAACAGGAGGTATTGTAAACTCACTTTAGCTTTAAATAATAAATGTGTCTTGTTCTTTCCTCCTGCACGTTTTGGCAAGAGTTTGTTTAGCCTGTAGGTCCCACAGGAAGGAGTTGTACAGGGAGAGGCACAACACCCTGTGTGCCATGAGGACATGTTTAATAGAGACGTGGTGTGTTTGATTTTGTCATTAGTAGACTGAACTTACTGTTGGAGTGTAAATGCTAGTGTCCTGAGAACCAAACCTGGATTGATTCAGTCGTCTGTGGATATTGTAGCTGTGGATGTTTGAGCTTTTATTTTTGCAGTAGCCCTAAAAAGTATTAAAACATGAAACGTGTTTAAAGTATTAAGCCGTTGCATTGCATTAGGTGTGCAAGGTGTCACTGCACTAGACAAAAGTGTCAGTTTTGTCTGCATATATTTTGTGGCTGTGTGTCATACAGCTGTTGGTGTGCAGTAATATTCTGTCATTGATCAAATTTCTCTCTGTCTCTAATCATTTGTAACTTTTTCTCTCCGCATCTTCAGCTGTTTTCTAGGTTTCCTGCAGTCTGTGTGTAACACGTCTGTCGTGCACTGATGCTAACTGATGCTGTGTTTGCTTGTGTACACACAGTCATTTATTGATGCATGCCTGACATGTGGACAGCGCTAAAGTAGCCGCTGTTATCTGAGTGTGGAGCTTTGAGCACTATCTGTTACACAAGTATGCAAGCGCATCATTTGTTGTACATGCGTAAGGTGTGTTGTCACACCAAGGATCTCCAATCCATGTTCATGGAGGTCCACAGAACTTTATCTCCAGTCTATTCCAACACACCTGCTGGATGTTTCTGTCAGTCCCAAAGATCTTGATCAGCTGCTTCAGGTGTGATTCATTAGTGTTGGAGATGAACTCTGCAGGGCTGTGGCCCTCAGTGAGACCTCTGATCTCCATCATTACAGTGTCACAGTGTCTGCACCAATAAAGCGAATGAGTAGTTATTCACAAAGCTAACTGTAAACATGCCAGCAGTCGCGCTATCTTGAACTGTTGTTTTCCAGTATCAGTAGTTAGTAGTTATTTGGATGCACCTTATGTTTAAGGGGTACAAATTGCTAATGTGCTTATCTAACTGCCTGTTACAGTAAATTTATCAACACTAACTACCATCCCTTTTAAACTGTACATGAAGTGGCATGCCAGTAAACGACTGTGTGACTGTACAGTAAACGACTGTGTGACTGTACAGTAAACGACTGTGTGACTGTACAGTAGCTCAGAAGTGCAGTTCTCTGAGAGGTGTGTGTTTAATGGTGTGTTCAGTGTGCCGTCCTCCACGCAGACGCCTGCTGACTCCAGGTACGAGCGTCTCACCTCAGTGTCCAGCTCGGTTGACTTTGAGCAAAGAGACAATGTAAGTAGATGCACGATTGTGATCTGTCTCATGTTAAGAATGATAAACTGCACGGTGCATTACTCACTGTAGTCTGTAACATGTCATATTAGCATTTTAAATGTATGTCAATATGTCTTAACACTTGATCTGATCAAATAAAGAGTCACAAAGAGATCACATTAATAATCGCTGTCTGCTTTTTCATCGCTGTTAAATCGTAAGTGAAGTGGCGTGTGTTGCATTATGGGATATTGTTAATGTGTGCGTGTGCTCTGGCTGTATGCTGCACTTTTTGACGTGTGGAGGGTTATAAACACAATATACATACTGCTAAATACTTTGAGTTGTGTCGCAGTATGCTGGTGTGAACATCTGTCTCGTTCTCTTTCTCATGCAGTTAGAAATACGGATGCATGTCTTTAGGTTCAGTACACATACTGTATATCTGTGGGTCTCATAATGACACACTAGCCTTAAGCAGCCATGTGTTTGCATCTGTTTGAATGTGATGATGTTTATCTGTGGTTTAGGGCTTCTGTTCCTGGCTTACTGCCATCTTCAGGATCAAGTGAGTCATTACAGCTTCTGCTTCACTTCATAAAACCTGACGAAGTCTTTATCAGTGGCAACTGCAGTACATGCTGTTCACATAATGCTGCCCCCACAATACTGTACAAAGTAAGACATCATTTGCTGAGGATGTACTGATGTGTGTTTCTCAGAGATGATGAGGTCAGAGAGAAGTGTGGAGAGGACGCTGTTCACTATCTGTCCTTCCAGCGACACATCATTGGTCTGCTGGTGGTGGTGGGCGTTCTGTCTGTCGGCATCATTCTGCCCGTCAACTTCTCTGGAAATCTATTGGGTGAGGCAGGTAAGTTTCACATCACACATCTGAATGTGAAATGTCGATGCAGCTGTAGGTACGACTCACCTGTCACCTGCTTCTTGTCTTCTTTCTCTGCAGAAAATAATCCCTACAGTTTCGGCCGAACTACAATAGTTAACCTGCAGACTGAGTAAGTTTGTGCCACACCTCACACACTTGAGTTGAACTGTTAAATGATTGTTAATGAATGAATCGTGTGCTAGTTCATCTTAAATCATTTCCTGTTAGAAGGTTTTGATCTTTTTTAACTACATGTGCTTTTGTTGCCGTGTTTCTGAAAGGATGTATCAGACTGTTAGAAATATGCTTTTGTCAAACTTGGACACTAGTAATATTAAATAATAAATAACTAATTATACATTTTAACTGAATTAAGTTTGTTAAAATGCAAAAATGACAAACAAAATCCCTGTGTATATTAAATGTGATTAATTGCCATATCAGAGAAATATCTGTGGTGATTTGAAAAATGTATCATGAATGTTTACTGTATAGAATCATACTGTCTCTCTTCATGTCTTTCAGAAATAATCTTCTATGGCTGCACACTACTTTTGCCTTCTTCTATCTGTTAATGACTGTATACAGTATGAGGAGACACACATCAAAGATGCACTACAAAGAGGACGACCTGGTGAGCAAAGACAGCTTCAACATCTCATCAGAACACAAGCCACCATTAATCCACAGTATCATGACAATAATCAGAAGATCAGAATCAGTTCAGTTGATTAATCATGTTTTCTGATCTCCATCCACAGGTGAAACGCACTTTATTCATTAATAACATCACAAAGTATGTGGACGAGAGTCAGATCAAGCGACACTTTGAGTAAGTTCATGTCTTTACTGAAGATGCTCATCATATCACTGCTGGCTTTAATCTGTCAGTGAGTTTAAGTGTGTGCTTTCAGTTTTCTGAACATTAAAGTGAAGGAACAGAATGTTTTGAACATCTAGAACGTTCATTTATTTATTATGCATTTATTTAAAGATGCCTCCACAACTTTCACCTCCACCACCATCTCTGTTCTGGTTACATTACATCATTTTTTTCTTTATATACGTTCTGTTCTAATCTCTTTACCTGCTGAAGTGTGTGTGGGAACAATAAAAGTATTTTCAAACTTCTGGTAAGGGTTTGTCGAATGAGACCTCAGGAGAAAAGAGAGAGAGAGACAGAGATAGAGAGATGGACAGGATGTGAGAGAGAGAGAGAGAGAGAGGGCAGGATGTGTAGAACAAACGTTAAAGAGAGCCGGACAGATTTCAGTCTCACTGGTGTCTCAGAATCGATTGCAGTCTGATCTGTAGACTCAGTCTGAGACGACACACATACAGACCAGCCAACACAAATCCATCAGTTCAATCAGCAAACTTTCATATCAGTTTTATATCAGCAAAGCTTTGTTTTCTGGGTTGTCAGGCTGTTATGAGTCTGTTACATCACCTAACATCTCGTTGAGTTAACAATAATCAGTGTAAGACAATCTGAGTTTGTGAAGTTTACAGCCTTAATTCTGACAGATATTTGAAGTCTTTTATTAGAGACAGTGAAAACTGAAGCATGTAAACATTATCGCATTGTCATGTAGCATTAAAACCCTTGTTGTCTGGTTTAGGAGAGTTTCTACAGATGCTAGAGCAAACAGACTTCAGCATGACTTATTTAAACACGTGTCTCTCTCGCTCACTTTTCTCATGTGTTTGTGTTTAAACACACAGGCAGGCGTATGAAAACTGTGTTGTTCTGGATGCCCGCATGTGTTACGACGTTGCCAGGCTCATGTCCCTGGAGTCTGAAAGGTACAGAGATGTCTACACTTTAAATGCTACACACTAGTGTACACTTGGCATTTTTAGTAAGGGTACTAGTGTACTAACTCTAACTAGATTTTTTGTTACATTTTTAAAGCAATAAAGACACAAATGCTTCATGCTGTATGTTCTTTAGTGACTTTAATTATTCTAATTCTCTTCTAATTCTTTTTAGTTGTATAAATCAGCTGGCTGTTGAATTCTGGATTAATKAAATGTTGGGTTTGACAGAAAAAAAGCAGAGCGCAGTAAGAAGTTCTACACGGATCTGATGTCTAAAGAGCACGTGCCCACCATGATCAACCCCAAACCCTGCGGCCACCTCTGCTGCTGCATTATCAAAGGCTGCGAGCAGGTTAGAAACACGCAGAGGCTCCGCCCACATCACACGCATTACTGCCTGCCATGACTCCACCCACTGCTTTCTAGAAAAGTGTCTAGAAGCTCCTGAATACTTGAATAGATCTTGCATTAG
>JAZGTK010019259.1:0-11462 GCA_036877625.1 Ambastaia sidthimunki
GCTAAATGCTACAATGTTACAGTATGAGGTCAACGGTAAGTCCCCTATACAATATGATTCAGCAAATGCATGTTCACTGCAATGTAAACTATGCATAGCATGAATTATACTGTATAGACTGACTATAGATTATATAGTGGAAGCAGGTTCCTGATTGCATACATTTTTATTGCACTGTAAAGAGCCCCGCCTACCTAAACTGACTTGCATGACTACAATAGATATTTCCTAATACCTCTCATCAGTTCTTAAATTCAACACCTAATTGAACTGGTTCAAAGCAGCATGTGTGTGTCAGGAAGTTCCCATGCAATCCTGCATATGGCAGCACTTAAAGGCTTCTTTTCCAGGGAAACTTTAACTTAATTTGCTCCGGCAGTACATTGAGCAGCATCTGCTATAGGCAGCCAGAGAATGGGTGCATCTCCTGCGACTGCAGTTGTACAAAAAAACAACAGTTTAAAAAATGCAAAGAGAAGCCTCTATTGTTAAAGGTGACGCATCCCCACTAATTTTAGGGTGTAAGACTGTTTCCCTAATGTTTACATTAAGTAACAATGATATTTTAAGTGTTCGAAACATCCAGTTTTCTAGACATTAACGTTACTGCCTGGCTACACAAATGTTATTCAAACATTTTCAACTCTTTAATGTTTATAAAACATTCCACTAACAATTTTAAGAATAAAATATTTGATATGATATATTGCATTAAAAAGCATTTTACTAACATTACAAGAATTTTTGGGTTATTTAAAAGAACTTTTAGAGAACGTTAGCCAACGTTCTGAGAGCTACTGCCCCTAGCGTCACCAAATGGAATTGCACCAAAAAGCATTCCACTAACAAGCTGATGAATTACGTGCTAAAACATCAATCAAAGATCTAGAACGCTGTTACAGTACGATACAGTAACGCTGTTACAGTACGATACAGTAACGCTGTTACAGTACGATACAGTAACGCTGTTACAGTACGATACAGTAGAGTGAGATTCGTTCCTTTGTCAAGTAAATAGTGAAATAATTCTAAACTCAAATATCACTGTAACGGTTGTGATCAAAGGATTTATAGTCTTTCAATCAGAGTTGCTTAAACAGACATGACAGATCGACCCGCGGCAGTGTGTCATAGATGCAGGTGCACAAGCAGCTATAACTCCTAATCAATCACGCTAATAAACCTCAGCAAGCTGCAGGCTAAAATTCCCTTAGCATGGGCGAGCACACAAAGAATTTCACAGCCGGACAGCTGCAGTTACAGCAATGACAAAACAGCCACTCGAACGCAAAATAAACTCAAACCAAAGCACCAAATATTTGAGCAATCGAAGAATTTGAGCAGCCACTGGTCTATAATACAAACAGGATATAAGCAAACTCACCACCCTGTAATATCAGACAGACAATTACTGCCACACTGAGTAAGAGTGTGTAATATAAACTAAACAATTAACCCACAAAATAAACAACCGGGAGCAAAAGAACCCACAAATTTAATAACATTTAAAAGTGAAGTGTAAGTCGTCACCACTAGCCACACAAAACTAAAACAACAACAAAATAAAGACCAGAAGACTAAATTCTCTGCAAACCTTTCTCAGAACTGCATCTCTGTTCTGCCCCAGGTCAAATACACACCAGAACAATGTTTTATAAGCACCAGCAACGGCTGGTTTATAGTTAGTATACTGAATGTTTTAACATCCAAATAGTAACACACTTAACCTGCAAGCGGAGAGAATATTTAGTATTTAGAAAACATTCTTATTTTACTAGTAAGATTGGCTGAAATCAGAGATGAATGGACTCAGTTAGTATCTGAAAAAAGCAGGTTAAAAACTCCAGACAAAGAGCTGAAGGTGTGAGACTAGGATGTGAGTCAGTGAGGGATTAAAGGGAAAAGGTTGGGCTGTAAATTTTCCACGTCAGGTTGAGGCTGTTGTGAATTCTCGCTGTGGGATATCTGGAACTTTCCAGAGACATCCAGCTATGTTTAAAGCATTGTGATCCCAGCAGGGGGCGATTGGTCCTTCGAATAACAAGAGATATTGGAAGAGAAGAAGTGAGAAAAAAATGACCATTTCGAAATTTGTGAGGACTGTTTGATGAAAGCAGAGTTTATGGAAAGGTGGTTATTTAGCAGGTCCTGGTAAGATTCTGGCACAGAGAAAAACAGGCTCAGATACCTTCAGCAAAAGCTGGAGGAAAGTTTTAATTCTCAGTGGTTACTCTTTTATAGGTCCTGAGAATTGATGGGGATCTCATGTTGTAAGAGAACATCATGTTTCTCCTAAAATTGCTTAGAAATAAAAACAGAAATAAGACAATTATTAAAATACATTAAAGCTGTAAAAAAAAAAAAAGCTGTAAAATAAATGTAGATTATAGCTAAAATAATCTGGATTTGGGTAAATTTGAGAAATGTTTGAGTTGACTTGATTACAGAATTGAGACATTGTTGAGATCTCTTCTAAAACTCTGGAGACATTTGTGAGATTTCTGGGTCTTTTCTTCAGGAGAAATATCTGAGATACAGGACACACAAAGTTTTCATTTGCTCTCCATTTAATTCCACTGCTGTCTAGGAGAAATAATTGAGATATTAAGGAGACCTCATCTGTGAGTTATTCCTATGGGTGTATAATCAACAATTTCTACTTTATCCCTGTGAAGAAATATCCCTCCTTCAGGGCTTTACTCAAAATAAGATGTTTTCAAATCCTTTAGTCTTCAGTAAATCGGTTTTATATCTTGGCTGAGTCACATCTTGGCTGTTGTCTTCTTCTGGCCATCCTCAACACTATGCACATGTTCTTCTGAGCAGGCCAGCGATCTGCCTCTTCACTGGTGGGCTGTTCAAGAACAAGGGGCACGAGCAGGTAATGTGTCTATCAGCATCTGGAGTCAGTGAGGATTGCGTGCACAAACCTGAGAGCAGGACGGCATGTGAATAAACTTACATCAGCAGGACTGTTTGCTGTCAGAAGATTGAGTTAGTAGTACAGTGTTATTTTAGGATCATGAAAACATTGCTAAGAAAGGCCTGTGCTCTCCATTTCTAACACAGGGCTAAAGCCACAGGCTTTCCTCACTTGTCAACCTAGGGTTATTCTAAACCCTGGGTTAAAATAATCCTGGGTTATCTTGTTTTATGTTTCACACTGTTCATACCTTATAGAAGTGCCTGTAGGCAAACATTTAAAAAGATGAGAACTCGGGGGTTAAGCAGTGTTTTGTTCTGTTAAGATTTACTGTATAGTCTTTATGTTTGGAGTCTCAGACTCCCCAAATCTGTAGAAACAAAGACATGTGTATCTCTATTTATTTTTATTTAAGGTCAGTCTGTCCTCACGCAGCTGTTCAAAAATATTGTGGAACAATAGAATGAAACAAAACCATACAGTATGCATATATAATATGTAACATATAAAAGCCAGGAGGGATGTTACAGTATAGAGAATGGTACTATAGAATGTCAAAATTATTTCGATTTATTCATATACTATATAAAATTCATGTAACATCTTTCATAAAGAACAATGGACATGTTTTGTTTAGAAATTTGGTTTGGAATCACTTCTTATAAAGTTGGGAAATGTCATGAAATATCTACTTTTCTGCACCATTAAAAGTCTCAGAGCCCAAACAGAACAAGCAGGTTGAAGTCGTGGCATCGTACACGAACCCTTAAATCAAATTGAGATTTAATTGAAGTCTTCTGTAGGTTCTGTCTCCGGGGGTCTGACCTCTGAACACTGTGAAAGACTGAGGGCTACATAATTCAGGATAAAGTTGGCAGTGGTCTTGTGGGCGGGGATACCTGCGGAGTGCCCCCGTCTCAGGTTTCTGGCTGTCAGCATCTGGCCGTTCCACACAGTGGGGCACACATGTAGAGAGGCTGGCAGACAGGTGACACTGTCTCGGGCTAGAATTTCAGTATTCAACACCACTAACCACCTTTCATCTTGGCTAATAGGTCCCACGGGAAAAGTTGTAAGGTGACTGGGCTGATCTGGCTCTGTCTATAATCGCGTGCTCCAGACTAACCATAGCTAACCGGACCACTCCAAAGCAGACCACTCCATAGCTAACTTTACAAGCCTAGAAAGCATACGAGCTACAATGATATATGCACTGTAAAAATCAACCAGTCATTTCAACTTAACATTTTAAATCCTGACTGGTGTAACCTAAAAATAAAATTTTCAAGCAATTTCAGCAATAAATTTCAGCAATTTTTCAACAATTTTTATAAGTTACAGCAAGTCAACAAGTAAAAAGTTCCTGTAAAATCCTTTAGTTTACGTAAACAAAGACCCTTTAATTAAGGAATTACTGGAATGTCAGATTAAAAGACCGCAACATGTAAAAAAAATTAGCAAGACAATTTGATGTCCCAGTCATTATTCTCTAAATGTTTTACGGTTAGAAACCAAGTAGTTTCACAACCAGGTAACAAGCATACCACACAGATGACTGCGTATGGTGTTAATTTGTGTAACCTTTAGTGCATGTGGCATTTGACCTGAATCAGCTAGTTATGTCTGACTGTTAAACAGCTTTGACTGGTTTAGGGGGTATTTACACATCATGTGCTTTTACTGTTTGGATGGCTATACGATCACGAGTAAATGCCCCCCCAACACATCCAAGACAGACTGCAATCTGATCACTCCCACATCTTATAATTGCCATATGGGCCAAAACTCTCTCAAACTGTTAACAACAAATCTCGCTGCCTGTCATTGGCATCAATGTAGAAGTGAACTGTATATGCACTTATATTTGCCTATATGGAATCTATATATTTGCATCTTTGCATACAGCAGCAAAAGTTTAGAATCGCTCGACAAAAATGTTTCTTATTGTCCAAAAAATCTTTTAATCTGAAAGTTTTGCAGACAAAAATATAATTTTGCCAACATATTACTTTCTTTCATTAGAAAACTACATTTTTATTTAAAAAATATTTTTGAAATGCATAACTTGAACTAAATAATGAGTCCAGAATAGATTTAAATTTCTTCAGTATTGTTTAAAAAATCTTCCCACGTTGAGACCTCAAGGAGCTGCATGATAAAATGCCAAGTGGACGATTTTGCAAATTCTAGGTCAAGACTGACGACATTAAAGATGCTAAAATATAAGAGAGCTCATTTAATTTGGATGCTTTTAGTTTAGCTTAACATTTTTTCCACATATACAGTTGTTTTTCTATGCAGTTGTTTTTCTATTATTCTAAACTGTGGAAAAAACATAAATAAAGAATGAGTAAGTGATCCTAAACTGAGACCATTAGTGTAAATCAATAGCGAATCAGAATTGTATGTGTTTTGCTGAGACACACTTATGTAAAATGTACAGCAATCTGACTGATCAGGATCAAGTGTAAATGCCTGCTTTGATTCGGTTTCTGTTTGTGTGGTTTTGTGTTCACACTTACAGGTAATGGATTGAAATGCTGATCGACGAGGTGATTGTATCCGTAATCAAAGAAGGAGTGACGAAGAACGACGTCAATGCCGTGAGCTGCGGCGATACCTAGAGTGTTGAGCCACCTAAACCAAAACAGAGTTCAGACAATGATCAGCATTAACACACCAGCACGGTTTATACTGAACAACAGGCCTGCAACAAAAGAGCCATACAGATCCATCAGGACAGATCTGAAAATGAATTTAATATCAAAAAATGTTTCTATAAAAAAAATTTTAAAAACAAAATGGTGGAGGCCAAAGAGCATAAGATCACTTTAAATGAAATCTGCAACTCATACTTTTTGTGATTAGAAATAAACAAAAGTTAATTATTGAGCATGTTCATACATATCAGGTTCAACACAATCTCCACAATTCACAACAGTAAATTTATAATAATGATTTCACGAACAATGTCAGTTTGGCTTCATTTGACTTCAAGATACTTAAAGTAAAGTAACCTGCAATTTTATGTTTCAAACAGAGAGGGCAGCAGAGAGGCAAAAGTTATGAATTGCAGTTTTAAACTCTTGTCATAAAATGTCATAAAATGTAGTTGAAACATCACTTAGATTTTACTGGAACGATAAATATAGCATTAAATAACGTATTCATAAAAGGTAATATAATGCAATATTTAATTAATCAAACAAACACAAAAATGATTATCAAATTCATAGCTAGTTGCAGCCCTCAGCAGTATAAAGTAGCTCCACTTACAGAAAACCAGCAGCAAACGTGTCGGATAAATTATTGGTTCCGCCCGCCCAGGCAGGACCAACACCGCCCAACCAAACCCGTTTCTCAGGAGCGTGAGTTTGAACAATCTGAGAAAAATGAGACAAATCTGTTATCAACAAGACAAACCATCATAAATGAAGTAATGGACAGGTGTGAAGATATTAAACTATAAATGAGTGAAACGACCAATCAGAGTTTGTCTCTGTATGTGTTATTTAGGGCGGGCAAATGTGACATCACACAAATTAGACAGCCCTTGACATTTTTGTGCTTTTTGTGTAAACCAGACGGTACATGAACAATCTGTGGGCATGTCGTCTGAGGCTGAAAGCATGCAAGTACAGACTGCTCGAATTGAGACGCAACCCCGACTCTGTAGCACAATACACAACTGACTGCCGCCTGGCTGCAGGGTCAGAGTCTGGTTATAATAGAACACATGTTGTGTATATTAGGCATATAATAATGAGCCAGAAATGAACTCTCCTCTCTTATGTTGATTTTGACAATCACAAGAACTATGGGGACCTGATGTAGCACAGGACTGCCAGAGACAGCACAGCTAAAGCATGAGTCTTTCACAACGAATCTGCAGACTGTCACAACCAGCGGCAACCCAACGAGAACCACCTGCACGCTCACTGCAGAAAAGAGGAAGGCGTTTTTTGAATGCACGACCGCTTTTATGTGCCAAAGTGGTGCAAATTCCATCTCTTATTTCTTATGTAATGTTGAAACAAGAACCGCGAGCTATAACGAAGCCAGAACCTTTTAAGCTTAGATCTAGAACAAGCACTTGTTCTGCGTCTGACATCGCATCATGTAATGGGTTCTAACTGTCCCACCGGGTTGGGAGGGAGCAAAACTTTGGCGTCTTTTGTTTGATATTTGTGTAGAAGGCCAGTATTCCCCCCTCTTCTGCTTTCTGGGGAATGTTAGACCAGATGTGTGAGTCTGAGATACATAAAACAGGAGAGCTGTGTATTTATAGATTGGGCCTCCTGAGAGAGAAGTTTTAAATGTTGTGAAACCTGGTATTGCTTATTAGACCAAAAGGGGATTGTTCCCAGAGCAGCTGAGCCATCATGCCGCTCTGAGGCGAAGTTGCGAATCCTAAACCCAATCAAATCCAACGGCGTCTCTTCCCGCACCCTGACCCCAAGCTCTCTTAACAGCAGGCCACCTATCAGACGGCTCACAATTAGTTTGAATGGTGCAGTTGAGGACAAAGCCCTCGAGATAAACAGAGTTAATGAGCACTAGAGGGACAAGCATCCACAACAACAACCAAAAAACATATCAGCACATTTCTCTCTGTTAGAAACAAGCACTGAACGATTTCTGCCTCGTGATCTCCATGCTGTGGACATCTTTACCTTTAACACCTTTGTTATCTGTTCAGACAAAGTGTCCAGAAGTCTCGTCTTCATGAAGTCTTCCACTTTGGTCACACGTCTGTCAATGTAGTAACTGCACAGATAAGAGAACAGCTTTTTAAGAAAAGCGATACGCAATATACAGAACTTATTATAAAAGCACTTTCTGTTGTGGCATTGCTTCCTGTTTAATGCACTATAGGGTGAAATATACACTTCAGACAAACTAAAAGCTTTCGGATAAAACTGCCAAATTCATCAGAGAAGGTTTGTCATTCCAGAGGGTAAGTACATTCTTACATTTTGATTAAAGATTACTTGTGCTCATAAATTTATGAAAAAAAAAATGATGTGCAAGGATAAATCATTTATAACAAACACTGCAATATTTCATACAAAAATAAGAAGAATATTTAGATTTCCTGGTCCAGCAATACTGCAACACTAAAGTAACATTTATGTGTGACCTGCAGATTTTCTGTAACATGTAAGTGTGTTGTACCATCGTACATAAATAAATACTCAAAACAGGCTGAGATGTTGAGCAACAGAACATTTCACTGATGTCTTATTCAAGCTGCACTCATTTAATACTGCAAATCAACAACTGATTATTACAATTCCATCCGACAATAATTTACATGTCAGTAACAAAATAATTTCGCTTGAAACAAGTCCCGAGACTGGAAAAACATCAAATAAAAACAATCTCCAAAAAGCCAAAAGCCATCAATCTTGATGTTACCAGTACAATATGAAATAACACAATCCATATTTGCACTGCCCACTTCAGTGAACACAGTTCAAAATATGAATGGAAGGCATTGAAGGTCAGTCTGCAGGTTTACACACAAAATAACTAACAGATTTAGTCTGTGAATTATATTAAGACGTCAAGACGGTGGTGACGGGACGCAGAGCTCTTTCTGTCAAAGCGCCGGTGCAGCGAGCGAGCGAGGGGTCGGGATGTTGCCGTGGGCCGGCCATCTGTGTGGAGCCGCACCATTTTATAAAGCCATGTGTATAAAGACTTTACATACTGTATTTTACATTTCTGAAGAAATGGTGGCTCTCTGAGGATACTGACCCTCAAAATTTATAGCCTCTCTGGGATTAAAGCTACACAACTGTCAGGGCAACAAATCTTCATTATCTTTGGATCTCCAACAGCAGCTCTCCAACTCCCAGACTTTATATTTAGTTAATGCATCTCCATTTGTGGTGTTCTAAGTTCAGTTTGTACACATTAGCAACTTCTCAACAGACTTCTGAATTTAGCGTTCGTTCCATAAACAGAAGACATGTCTGGGGAGGGAAAAGATGGAAGAAGTGGAAGGAAAATAGACGTTGAGCGTACATCTGTTTCATGGTCTCCTGCAGAACTGAGAAGAAAGGGCCTCCTAATGAAAGACATAAAGAATCAATCACAGGACAGTGTTATTGCTCAGAGGTTACTCTCCCAAAGCTCAAGAGACTTAAGAGAATTCTCTGTTATGTCTCATTTCAATTGTTGACACACAGTAAGAGTTCAGAGCTGTGAAGTTTATCACAGGATATCACAGCTCGTTGAATCTCAACTCAGAGTTGCATGAGAAATGTTTGAGCCTATGTTAATATCACTGGCTTGTGTTTGCAGTTATGTAGGAGTGCACTAACATATATAGATAACCTCAAAGCTAGAAGTCTCTGGCTAACAGCCACAAAACTCCAATTGAGTTCACGGGGTCTTCAGAGAGATTTCATTTGTCATTTTTCTTCGCTACAGCCAATCAGAGATGGTGACTCTCAATGACAGAATCAGATCTGGATGTGAGACAACAGCACATTAATGGAACCATTTCATATTATGATAGAGCAAAGAAAATACATTCCTAGGGGATAACCCCGGCTAACGGAATGTTCTCAGAATGTTAGCTAGCGTTCTATAAAAGTTCTCTTAAAGTTCTCTTAAAACATTCTTTCAGAAACGCTAGAATGTTTTTTAACGTTATATATATATCATATACATCAAAAACATTATTGTTAAGTTGTTAGTAAAACATTTTAAAAAGTTATAGTGTTAAAAAAAACAATATAACCACTAAATACAATCAAGCAATAATGTTAAAACAACATCTAAAAAACTGGATGTTTTGAATGTTTCTAGAACTTTTTGGTTACTAACAGAATTGTTACAGAAATTCTTCATCCCACCGTCTAGCATCTAAATGCCACGAGAGCTTTTTACAGAGGAACAATATTCCTGGACTCTCTGCTGTTAAATGATAATTGTATGTCAGTGCGTGTGAAAGCATATGGATCGAGTTTGACAGACTGGGTGGCGTATTTTTTTTATTTGTCTCTCTGACACCCTCTCCTACTTCCGTTTCCTTTAATTAGACTTGACCTCTGCAGTAATGAGTCTGTTAAGCCCGCCCTCCCCACGCAGACGCAGGGGGGCCGCCCTAATTGACAGGGAAATACAAACCTGTTTATGCCCTTATAACTTTTAATGGCCGCAGCTATTGCATGCACTTGATAAAACACTCTGAGTTTCTCATTACTGGAATAATTCAAAGCCACTCAGCATGGAGCTAATTAAAGTCATTGAAATCACATCCAGCCGACGTTTTGCCGGGAGATAAAAGCAAGCGCCTCGGCGTAATGAGGTTGTTTTTTATTTTTACATATGAATTCAAGCAAGCTTTGCCACATTGCACGCTGTTGAGCAAGACAGGATCCAAACGCAGCCGTGAAGCGATTTCTCCAACTCAACAGGAACGGGAAAATAAATAGCTCTGCATATTTTCGCTGGAGCTTTCTAAATGCAGCATCTGCGATTTCTCATGATATCACGCTGGAAACCATCCCGCTGACCTGCAACTCGCTGCCTGGTCCTCTCCGGCAGACGGCAGTGATCGTTCCGGATGGATCCGAGCTCGGAAGCAAACAGCAGAATCACATCTCTGGAGAAACTTGCAGCTTCACCTCCAGCTGACACCTGAACGGACAACCAAACACAGCCAGCTGTCCACACTTTTAGCCAAACTCTATCTGAAACACTTCATTCAATGCAACGTCCTGACCAGGACCCACCACTAGGGAGCGCTGTGTCAGAATAAACAGTAAAATGAACCACTGTAACTTCTTTAAAACACACACAAACATTTCTTTGATAACAACTTCCCCCTTAAAGGCAGGTAGATGATCTTTTCCAGAAACATTTTCTGTTATGCTGGTTGAAGTCTGGTTCACATCCTGATAGCAATTACTAAGTGATAATATATCTTCTGTGGAAGATGCAGGGCCTTAAAATGTTCATTCAATCATTGAGTTCAGTCCGAATGCAATGATAGAATGTCCTGCTTGCCTGTCAAGCTATGTATTTGCATACCTCTGCATTATTGCAGGAGGCGTGGCTTTGGAGAGAGCGCTCTGAAAAAAGGGGCGGGATCTTATGCTTTCAAAACTAGGTTGTTAATGCTAGCCTCACCGAAATTGTCTAGTTTACCTTTAAAATGAACGACCTGATACTTGACCTTATCTCATTTCCATGACTACCGCATCAAAACAGGAAGTTATGGCTCTTTAGAATCTTAATTTGTTAACTGCAGTAAAACACAATAAATATCCTCATGTAAAGGATTTGGAAATCTATCTATTGGGTTCTTTTAATTTGACTTTTATTTTGAAGTTCTAACAAAACACAGTAGGCTAAAAAATCCTAAAAAATTAACCTTTATAGTCCAAGATATGAAGCAGGAACACCCACATCCGACTTTAAATAAAACAGTCTAAATACTCCAGGAGTAATTCGGACACACCTGGATACATTCAGGGTGCGGCTGAAGAACAAAAACACGACAATCAGATGAAACAAAAGGTTT
>JAZGTK010019260.1:0-11462 GCA_036877625.1 Ambastaia sidthimunki
AACACAGCACACAACTGAATTCTCTGCAGGCTTTTCCAGGCCACTTCTTTAAGTATTGGTAGCTCTACCTCTTATCCAGATGAAGAGCCCGGCGAAGAGAGAAGCAAAGATATATCAGCCTTTAGCTGCAATTGACTGTCATGGTAAAACAGAAATGCAGAGAAAGAATTAAAACAGGTTAGTCAGCAGAGCGGTAACAAAGGTCAGATGACTAAGAAAGTCAAAACAAAGATAAACAACGATCTGTTTTTGTTTTAAACTACAGAAGCCGTTTGTCCAGTTGAACAGGTGCGTGAAGCGAGTTCATTACCAGAAGTGAAAGAGGCAGTCAGTGATCCCTATCAGGCTCTCCACAGAGGTCTTTATCTTCTCTGCTTCCTGACCCCTCCAGATGTCTGCTGTTCAAAACTGAAAATAACGGTTCTACCTCCAACCCTCACATAAATCTTTCTAAACATAAATTATCATGGTTTTTTGGCATGCCTATAGTTTTACATAGAACATGTCACACCAGTGTCAGCTCTAAATGATAAAAGTAGATGCCATCTACTGCAAAACCGATTCACTTTGTGAACAGTTTAAGAGCTGAATTCTATCTAAAACATCCCCCGCTCACCTTCAGCTATAAAAGAAGCTAAGAACCCAAAGTCCAATGAGTGACATCGTGTTGACCTCGCTATTGAGATGGTAAATTCTGTCTCACTCAGTGTAGACTACAGCAAGGTCACATGGGTTAAGGTTTGCTTTGTGTTTCTTTATCAAGGCACAACACCCTGTGTGAGAGAAATGGATCCTTACTTAAGTAGACACTAGTTTTGCTGCAATGCAAAATAACTGCAATGCAAAATAACTATAAAATACATGAACTGTATGGTTCAACATTTCAATGCACACAGGAATTGTTACACTGGCATGAAAATAGAAGTACTCTATTAAGACTAAGAGACATTTTCCTCATAAAATGTGAGGTTTGTTAACTTAGTGATAAAAACAGTTTATATGTTTACTTTTGTGCATGAAGTGGATGATTGCTGGTCAAGATAGGCTCATTTTCATTAATGATTAATGATAATTTGTGGTAATTTAAACTGAGGAGATCTTGCAGCCTTAAATAAACTGTCATTTAGTAGTGTGGGTGTGATGGTTAGTAATGCCTTTAGGATGGTACTTCTAATTTTAAAACACAGCTAAAAAAATGTGTATTCTTTAAGGAATTGTGTGTGTGTGTTTATAGGATAAAGCCAAAATCATACTGAGAAAAACTGAGGTCAACAAAGGAATTAAAGAAAGAGGTGAGCCAATAAAGACAGACAAGGAAAAGACAGAAAACAATACTTGGAGGTCATGTCCTGACAGGTGTGATCAAACTCATCACAATCTTCCAGGATAAAGGAACTCACAGCCACCACAGGGGGTCACCCTGCACTTGTCACAGCCAATCAGAGAGAGTACAACCTGTGTTTGTGTCTCCTCGCTGTGAGCCCTTTCTAGCCAATCAGCTTGATTGATTTTGGGTTTGACTGACAGGGATGAGGAAGGAGTTGCATAGCATTTAATACAGGTCAGTGGAGCTAGCAGGCATGATGTAAACTGCTTTGAGGTGACACAAAATTCAAGCTGGTCTGTTTATGTGTGTGGTTGTTTTATTAGTAGTTCATATAGGGTATTTAGCATATTTTCCATGAAAATGTCTATTTTTAAGTTTTACAAATGTACTCACTTATGTATGTACATGTAAATAAAAATACTTGACAACAGACTTTCTTTATCATTTATTGTCCACTTTTTCTTTTAGACGGTGGCTAACATAAAATCATAGTGTAGCCATCACAGTTACTTCCTGTCACAAAATAGTTCCACTGAAAAATCAACAGCGACCTCTCTGCGTCATATATGCTCATTACAACAAATATTGCCTTATCTTACTTGATGTTTTATTTGTTAACCTTTTAGTGTAATGTTCATTTACATGCAAAACAAACAGTGGTTAATTTTTTCAGCAGTAATTTATGATGTTTTCTTTGTAATTTATTGATGTTTTCTTTGTAATTTATGATGTGTGTATTGTGTTCCTATCATTTCTGCACCACGAGGAGTCAAACACATTCACATATGCGCACATCTCCAAGGCACTGACCTTGAGTTGCCATAGCAACCTCTCTGCTCCACATTAAGCTTCACTTAAGTTAGCAGGCATGCACACACAGACTTTTACATGTGCATGTAAAGTATGTTTAACACAGGCCTGAGTGCCCCATGAAATCCTATAGTTGACACTAAGATATGTAGAGATGTATTTTTTCTTTTTTGTATATATTTGTGTGTATATATATATACTATATATTTTTTTATACATATACATTCATAGTGAATGGGTGGGTCAATAGTTAACCATTTCATAAAGAAAATCTTGATCTCGCTAATCATTATGGAGGCACATTGCTTTGAAGTTGATCCTGTTTAAAAAAAATTACTTATCTTAATTACCAGACGTTTATGTGTAATATGTGATTCATATATTGCTAAGCCATCAGAACTATATTTGCCACTAAACTCATCTGAGAGTGTCGTCAAGACGACAAGGTTGATCCTTAAATAACTGTTTCTCAACTAGTTGCATTAAGATAAATGAATTGAAGAAACTTTTAAAAACAATTCCAAATATTACACCATAAATCAAACCAGGGAACATTAAGTGGTTTATCTATCTATCTATCTATCTATCTATCTATCTATCTATCTATCTATCTATCTATCTATCTATCTATCTATCATAGTTGTTTATTGTGACAAGATAGGTATTATCGTCCAGAAACTCTCTGTCACTCAGCCAGTCTTCACATATGGTGCCCCACACACAGACACACAGACATACAGGTTGATGCCTCAGTTGCTTTGGAATGCACAGATGTAAAGAAACACACATATTTGTAACACACCTGCAATACTAAACAAACATACTGCACCTTTGACTGAATATTTATGTCTATCAAGAGTTCAAGCCTGTCCCATTAGCTGAGACCTCCCTCCTGCTCCATCTTCTCTGGCTGCTTCTCCCCCTTTTCACTGCTCATTTCCTGTTACTTGGTTACCGGTTGCCTCAAACTGCTTGGGCCAATTGTGTTGCCATGGTGACCATGCCCATTCTGTCGTTTCCCAACAGCCTCTTGGCTCTCCTGTCCTGACATTCCCTACTGCCTCCCAGCCTGCCTGCCCAGGCCTTGGCCCACCCTACACTGAGGTCCCATGAGGTTGTCTGTATGTGTGTTTGTGTGAGTGCCCCCCAACATACACACACTTCTTCTCTGTTTGTACGACAAACAGACCGACCACCCACCAATACAAGCAATTTAACACCTGCTGAAGAATTTATTTTCTGCAAAAAAAAGTAAAGGTTGAAAGAAAAATGTTACATTCACATTCACAGCTACTACAATAAAAAACAACAATTTATACTTATTAAAACATTGTTTCATTCTTTGTTTCTGGAGGACTACCTTAATTTATTCAAATTATCTCAAATGTGCAGCGTAGGGGGTCAACACTGATTTACGGTCACATTATGGTCCTGGGTTTGAATGTTTTGTAGTTATCTGTTCAGAAACACAACGGCGTTTAATGCATATAAACACACACAAACACAAGTCCACTTTTCTGATCTGAATACCTTTCAATACATGAGTATATTTGTGTCAGCGTGTTAAATTTTTCTGTACGTGTTGTTGAGAATATTTCTGGACAACAAATATGACTTAATGTATCGCATCTCTCTATTTTAATCAAAGCTTTTAAACAAAAGCGTACTGCACCGTGGTTCAATTTAGAATTCAGTTCCAAGCGAGACCTTTAGGTGGCAGCAGTGAATCAATCATCAGTCAACTCATCATCAGCTATCAACGGGGAAATATTAATGCTCTTCGTCAGCATTTCAGGTTCTTCTGATTCAGCACTTCCCACACATTTTCAATCCCTCTGTCAATCATTCTAGTTTTTAGGCCCCCTCTGATTAAAATATTCTAGATTCAGAACTAGATTAAACATCAGATTTAATATTAAACAAAGAGAGAAACATGCAGATTACACGAAAGTGCATAAGGCTTTTTCTTATAAACTCTCTCCTTATGATAACATACATGCGCACACGTAAGCTTACGTACAAAGTCAGAGCGCACCCCACAAAAGAACCGGGATGAGTCTGACACTAATCACCGGAGTCTGAGTGGAAGACCTGCCACCATAGGGCTGTGATGAGTCATGTGACCCTTTGAGGGATCTGAAAGGGGGAGAGATTGCTTCTCCTTCCCTCCTCCAGTCCTAAATGACAGGCTTATGGAGAAGATGGCTGAACGTTCATCATTGTCCTCCTGTGGTGGGGGAAGGAATAGTATTAAGTTGGGGGGGGGGGTAATTATGAAGCGAGAGGCTTATTAACAATGTGAAATGATAAACCCCCTTCCTGCACAAATACACGCACACACGTATAGACAAATGTGCACCCCCTCCGCCCTTTAATTTCACCAGCTGATCCTGATGTAATTTGGGCCGCAGGGTGTTCTGGCACCAATGAAAGGGGCAAAGGTCAGGAGAGTCAAAAGGTATTAAATGGGATGGAGGAGAGATGATATGCTGTATACATTTTAGTCAATAACACAGACATTGCTTGAGTGTGTGAGACATGCGCATTCAAAAACACTTAAACATGACCAAAATGATACTTATAGCTGAAAACACAAAGCGTAACATTATTTTTCACAGCTTTTTATATTTACTATGGGTTTCTATGTTCACACAGAGTAACAAGATACTCTGGATGGGCGTAAAAGGATGCTGTAAAATTACAAAGAGAGAAAATTGAAGCGTTCAAAAGAGAGAGAAAGATGGAAGAAGACTGAGGTAAAGGAGAACAGAGGAGAAGGGAGAGCTTTTAAAGTAGAGAAATCAAGGAGAGGGAGGGAGAGATTAAAAGAGGAAAAAGTGGCTTTTTCCTAAGCTAAGTTCTAAGCTAATGCACGGCTTTAGTTACACCCACCCTGAGCTGGCAAATATAAGCAGCAGAGTACACACATACACACACACATACAAAACAGCAGCCTCCTCTGCACTGGCAGAGTAATCCCCTCTCCTCCATTCACTTCTGCACACACATGCTCTCAATGGGAGTGAGATACATTCTTTGTTGCTGTAATAGAGACCTGGCATGCTGAAGCCAAAGGCTTGTGATGCACACTGTGTTGGTGGCCAAAGTGAAGAGAGAAACACAGGAAAGCAATGACACAGAAACATAAACTCGTGGAAACACACGCACAAGGACAAAATAAGAGCATCCCTTCAGTGGCAGTGTGTTTAATCATACCCAGAGGGCATGATGTAGAAATGTTAGGGTAAGCTCTGTTCAGAGCCTCCCAGCCTGTTAGCGATTAGCGCGTAAGAGCTGATCTGCTAACTCAGAAATAACGCTTAGGCCCAGAACGGACCAATCACATCCAGACCTGACAATGGCACGTCTCTGTCCAGAGTTAAGTCAAAATGATGAAACTAAGAGAAATGCCTTCACTCTGAGTGCACACGTTTTTTAAAAACTTGAATACCACACCTGAATACCACATAGCTGCTTTGGTTTTGTACGGACAGTGATACAAACCAGTAGTCTTCCTTATGGATGCCCATATTTATACTGTCATGAAAGAAATACGAAAACAATTTAATTGGAATTAAGGAAAGAGTGTGATATTCAAGGCATTAGTAAAAATGATGATAATCAGAGAAGTGATGCTAAGGATTATTATACACAGGATCACATACAGCACAGAAGTCCTGTGAATTTTTATCAAAAACTGCCTTATTAGTATTTAGTGGTCATTATCAGACTAAATTACTTTAACTTATCTATCTTGTTCATAATTAGCTTGCTATAGTTATTATTAGCTAACTTTAAATTGAGTCTTTTTATAGCAATTCAAGGTAAGTGTTTCAAAGTCAATTAATTGCCCACACATTGCTATATTTCAACACTGTTTATCTCCTTACACTGGCCCCTGCTTTTTATTTTTTTTAAGACCAATGAAAAATAATGTTCTCAAACACCTCGGCACAATTTCTCTATATCAACACATATAAATGGTAAAGAAAGAAAATCACCCTTAACAAATCACAAAGCCAATGTTCACAATACTAATATAATATCTCTAAAAGAAAAAGATTGCTTTAAAAAAGGTGAAATTGCTGTCATTTAGGCGACTAAATAAAAAAATTGATTCAAATACATTCTCCTCAAAAATCAATTTAATCTAAATTTAGCCTTGCCTTGTGATGTTAATTGGTTTGTTAATATCTTTGATAACTAAAGGGGCACACATCTGGGACAGACATGCATGGTGCTGCCAATCAAGAGGTGGGATTTAGTGCTGTCAGTCAAACATTTTATTGCCTCTTTCTAACCGATTCAATTCACTGCTGCAGAAAATGAACATGTATTTAAACAGGGTGAAATGCCCCTTTAAGAATCAGCTAACATCAAAGGGACACATCCCTGTCAGCTTCATCCATTACGCCCATGTGAATTCCAGAAAAGAATTCTGGAGTTCAGGAAGGGTTCTGGAATTCTGAAGTGACTCCAGATCTAGAAACAAGATTGTACAGCTCTAATCAGGTTCCAGGCCTGAGAGAAGATTCTGGAACTGTGAGAGTGGAGTGAGGCAATGCAGTCTGGATGGGGCAGATACAGGCGGCCTGTTCTGCTTCTTCAGCTGCTGGAGCTGAGCTGCTGTCATAGCAACAGCAGCCGACATCACCAGCAGTCCCAGCATGGTCCTCGACACAGCCCCGGAGCACTCACACTACTGACAGAAGAAGGGAGCATGATCACATACCAGCACACACATATGGACACACACAATACAACCAATATGTACACATACCACATAAAATATTGTTACAGATTGTGTTCAAAATTAGCAGGCCATAACACGGAACCTAACATAAAAGGAAACAAAACACTTAACCACATGCTATGTCACAAGCATGGTCAACAACATCACAGTATGATGACAAAAACCTCAGCGCCCTTCCAAGAATTATCTATGGGAACACACAAATAAACATTAATGGGTGGAGTCTGCAAGGGTTTTAATTTTCAAATCTAAGCATCCTAACAACTACAGCATTTTAAAAATGTTTTGAAGGGTTCATCCATAGAACTACATATCATCACATTGCCTGACTATGATAATAATAACCTATTAACTTATTTTAACAATCAGTGTTGATTGTCCTGTAGAATGTACTACACGGAAAATGTTTTAAATAGTAACATACTGATATTCACAGGTGTGCAAAGTGTTGCCTTGTGTGTGAGTTGTCACTTCGACCATAATGCACTCAGCTCAACTGTAATTTTCCACAATATACCTAAACACTTAGGAATGAAATCAACAGATATTTTCTTTCCTTTTCAGATAAAACCCCTTAACTTTTGGCTTCTGTTTACCGATATAGATGAATGAGACGCAGGGGATTGATACTTTTTGGTGTTTGTACGGTCAGATTGATTAAATTGACGAGAATTACAATCTGTCTTAACATTACTCCAAAACATGACGCCGTTCGGTTCCGTTTAACTAAAGACGAGATTTTACCGCAGTAATACAAAGAAAATAAATATATGGAAATCGGCAACCAACTTGTATTGCTATTGCTGTTTTAAAATCGGTGCAATTTTACAAACCAAAAACAACATTTAAACGTCCTAATGAATATATATTCACAAATTTAGAGTAACAGACATATAAACAATGGTCGATCTTTTACCCTCGTGTGTTTTTTATTGCGACAGCAGCTACTGCCTGCCCGCTTTGTAACCACTGCGTCCACGCGCCGCACTACTTCCTGAAAAAAGAATAAGAAAAAATACCACTTCGTTACGGGTGTTTTTCATTTTATTCAAGGCGTTTTCGCCACAAAACTATCAATATCAATTAAATCCGCGGGTTACAAACGAGAAATGTCAATTTGGGACGGTCTGTAGCGTGGCAGTGCGCTGCTCGTGTCAGTGTTTTACGCGCAGGTCCGATTCAAACAGGTGGAAAGGCTGGGACGGTCCTAGCGCGTGACGGGGGCTGGCGAAGGCTGTCTATTGTAGCCGCAGAGGCTTTTTTATTGCAAACTGCAGAACAAATAAACAATTTGCTTCATTTGTCCTAACCACTATCGTGCATTTTGACATCAACAGGCTCGTATCACATCCCGTATTAGAACGTCGCCGCGACCCGGTTGGCGAAGTGGGTCGTCAAAGTCTGTTACGCAGAGCTCTTTTCATCCCTTATAGACCCGTATCCTTTCATTGTTTTTATATTTACAAAATCGGCCTTCGGGGTTTTTCCCCACTTGCACTGGTCCTCTAGCCGTTTACGCACAGGTGGGAGATACCCGCTTGGTTAGGACAGCCCCCTCTCTCAGTTCCTCCGCGGATGATGTGTGCAAGTGACATTTGCCGTTGCGGTTTGGGACAGTAGGCGAGGCGTCTCTGCAAACAGGTGTGCGGCTGCCCGAAACAGGCATACACACGACTTTTACCTGCTTGTTTAGCGGAGGTGGACATCCAACACCGGTGTCGAAGCTATCATACTCGTAGCGGGACAGGGAGAGGAGGGGGAGTACTATCATTTTCAGTTATACGCTTTGTAGTTGCATTCTGTCGTTTCGAATAGGGGCACGGCCACAAAGAGGAAGAAATGGCAACTAAGAAACCATGCACGGATTTAACGAAAAGGAGCCGAAGTCCCGTCGTGCTGGAGGCAGAGATGTTCAGCGAATTTCAGGACTGGTGTCTCCGGACTTACGGGGACTCGGGTAAAACAAAGACCGTCACCCGCCGAAAATACAACAAAATTATGCAGACCCTGCTACAGAACGAAGAGTCCGACGCTGTCTATGTCGACAACAGCCACATCAACGCCAAATTTAAATTCTGGGTGAAGTCCAAAGGGTTTCAGGTCGGCAGCAACATCTTGGGCGAACACAACAAGAAGGAGCCATCAGGGAAGCCCGTCCTGTACGTCCCTGTCAAGTCTACGGTAAAGTGTTTTTTTATTCGGATGACAGTGATGTGTGCATGCACTATAAGTTAACTGTGTCTGTATATAATTGTAGGTGTAAACTCTCGGTATGGTTATTGTAACATTTTGTCAATATCCTTCGGTACAGCACTCGTTCGGTTCGATCTTGGAGATACGCGCAACACACATTGCTGTGCGCAACTTTTCAATCGTACACCTCTGTCACCGAGGGCTGACCGAGCATTGCATCCCTCACCCAACCGGGCAGAACAGTCTTACTCTGAGCTGGCTGCCATAGCAACGCCGGTCCCTCGCAGCAATAACGGTGGTGTAGTAATGGTATCTCGCCCGAGACACACCGCCTGACGAATAAGCATGACGTTGTCCTGCTGACGGGATGGCACAGAAAATCACAACGTGTCCCGTTTCCATCCCAGCTAGTAACAATAATGTTTATCGAGACAACGTGCTTCACGGCGCATTTATTTCACTTTTGTTTGTATCGTGACGAACGCTGGATGATAACGGGCGGGAGCGCGCGTTTGGTGAGCTGGTGTACCCAATTATTGGGAATGCCGGGGTGCAGAAGGGTCGCGCGCAAAAGGGAGTTTGCCCGAGGGCTGACGATGTGATAGAGGCTAAAATAGTCATAATGATGTAAAGGTTTTGCAAAATACATCGCATGATAGCTGCACGGTTGTTACGGTTAAGAGGGTGTTTGAGAGACTTTGCTTCTGGTCCGCGCACCATCCTCCTCCTGTGGGCACATCAGGCACTGACACTCTTTGCGCTTCGCGATCAATGTATCACAGCGCAATATCACACGCAGTGCATTAAAGAAAAAGGCCAGCGTATTTACAGCACGAAGGATGTGAAATCACCAACTTTATTTGGAAAGCGTGCCTCACACGGTTTATTTATTGAGTTTATTATGGAGAGGAAGCGCACTTGCATTGTTCTGTACCGGATGAGGGCGGAGCGGACGGTTGGCACCCGTTGCTCTGGTAACCTACCTGTTCTGCTCTAGAATGCTTGCGTTTTTTCACACATCCCAGGACTATGACAGAATTCATCATCAAAACGACAACCAGAGCAAAATCGGTGTCGTTTAAGATTTCATGTTTGACGTCCCATGATCGCACAAAGACATGCACCCCGAAGCGTTGATGTTACTATTTAATTGGCTCGATGCGTAAAAGCGCTGTCACGAAGCTGTGGAGGCGAATTTAAAGATCCAATATTGGAGACAATAATAATAAATAGTTTTAATAACTATTCCTACAAGATGAAGATAGTCACGACCTATGAAACTGAAAGGGGTTTATAGGCAACAGAGATCAGTAAATGTAACCACATTTGTTGTACAGTAAAGGCTGAAATGTATGTGCTGGTGACTGTTTTTGGAACACCAGGAGGTCCTTCCCTACCACTGGTGCACAATGCCGTTGTTCAGAGTGTCAGAAACAGACACCATTTTGAGTATTGCCCTCAAGGGGTCCCACCAACAGACCTTTGTCTGCCAGCCAGGAGGGATTGACTCCCCGGAGACTGGCACACCTCAGTCTGAGAAAAATAAGCCCACAAATTAGGAACAATGGTGACCAAACTGTTTTTAATGAGCATTTTTAATGACTGTTCATACCTGTTAAGTATTCATATTAAACGCCCGTGTTGTCTGATTATTTGAAAACAGGATCAGCACTCATGACAGCAGGATTCACAGAGTGAATCTTTGAACATTTTTTTACATTCGTTTTAGTTTTTTTAAATAACCAAAGCTAAATTACCATTGATTAATCCTCGTTAGCAGATAATTGCTATGCAACCGTTTGACAGCTCCTAACCGGCAGCTCTCAGCGTGCTTTTAATTTATAAAACTGTGTTAAAAAGAAATGAGGCAGAACTTTGAACATAGTAACATCTCTTGCCACAGTTAACCGTCCACACAGATGTGTGAACTAAACTACCCAAAGGACGTACATTGAGCTTATGGCTATTACAATTGCTCTATCCATAAATTGCTCCTGTAATGTAATGAATGCGTGAATGATAAAGTTCATAATTACATTTAAGAATGACTTGTTGAGAAAAACGCCCCTCCCCCAACACACACACATGCATGTCCCCGCCCACCACCTTTTCTCTCTCAGAGGACATGTAAACTGTGGCTGATCTGAGGTCTGTATACAGTGGCATTCATTATCATTATTTAACAGCTCCCAAATGTCCACATCTGTTATACTGTTCAACAGTCATCTACAGCCTCTCCAGAGTCTCTGCGTCCTAATACAGCCTCCTGTCATTTTATGACACGCTACATCTCTTAAGTAATCTGTCAGTCACACAGATGACCAGTTATGTTGTGTGAAAGAGGTTATCAGATGTATGGCTATATATAGGGAGAGCAGA
>JAZGTK010019261.1:0-11461 GCA_036877625.1 Ambastaia sidthimunki
CATTGTGTGTGTGCGTGTGTGTTTCTCCTGTTATTGTTGTTGTGTTGTGTTATTCATTGTTTTGTTATCATTTTATGTTATGCATGATTATTAACCTTTTTTACTTTAATTTAAGGCTGCTGTCTTAAGTTTTTTAAACATACTCTTTGCAATGCAAGCAATGCCAATGGTTGTGTTATTGTGTATCACATTTTGTAATACAATCACTGTATTAACAGCAATTTTTTTTAGTTTACAGTAGTAGTAGTTTCATGCAAAAACTAGTTTATAAAATGTATTTGACAAACGCTTTTATACAAAGTGACTTACAGGACATTGAAGATATACAATTTATCAGTATGAAGGGAGTGGAACCCACAACCCTTGTGCTGCCAATGCAATGCTCTGCCAGTTGAGCTATAGCAACACACATGCTGATAAAATATGTAAAAATATAACAATTTTACAAAACATTCTCTGTTGATATTTTGGTTTACATAGTAAGTTAATAAAGGCAATTAACCTAATGATGGAAGTAACAATTTCATAGAGATGAATTAGGTTTATTATTCTCCACAAATATATTTCTACTATTATGAGCCATACGTTTTTTTCTTGATTTACAGTATTTCACTGTTTTTTTAAAATGTAGTAGCAGTAATACACAATGTGTAGAAACTAAATGTGTTTAATTTTGTGAAAATGTGAAACTAAATTTGTGACTGTTCTGTTGAAATACGTTTGAATCATTTGCCCAGTTCAGCCAGGTGGAAGCAGTAATACAGTGCAATGTTCAGATCTGCTCTGCTGGATCTGTTGATTCTCATCTGTGCTCTCAGTGTGGGTGGCTGGAAATGAAGTTTTTACTGAGTGTGAGAGTGATGCTGACCTCTGACCTCTCTCACTGCCGACAGTTCAGGCTGCCTCTTAGGACCGTTGTGTGTGCAGAATCAACACTGCTACTGACCACTGTTACCTAAAGAGGGGTCAACCACAGGTTACACGTTCACACTGTGTTAGAGCGCAGACCATATTTTATGTGACTGTTAGGAGTTCTCTGAGTCCCAGGTTCCTCGTACGGCTGTGCTGTCAAAACAGTTTATTAGATGTTTTTTAAGGGAAGGTGAGCGATGTCAAAGTTTTTCGACCTGTAAACTCAAATAACACAGGATATAATAGTTGCCCTGTCCAACATGACTTGGAAATGTTCAATTTTTGGCCTGGAACAATGCAGCACAACCTCAGCATACAATAAGAGTTAAATAATTTAACATTAATGCATTTGGCAGATTCTTTTATCCAAAGCGAGTTACAGAGCATTAAGCTACTTGATTAGTATGTATGTTTCCCAGGAATCGAACCCACAACCTTTCTGCTGCGAACGCAGAAAAAAATATTAAACATACCCTTTCGCCAATTAAATGTGAGGAAGTCAATGAAGTGTAACCTTGTCCTCAAAATCTGATTGGTTGGCTTTTCTGTGTGTATGTCAGTATAGAGTAGACGATTACACAGCATCCAGCAAGCGGTAATTTTAAATAAGCCCACATGCAGTGTCAACCCACCACTCATGTCAAACCCGTTCCATTAAAGTAGTTTAAGGATTATTAATTATTAAACGGGCCGTCTTTGATTGAGCCGTCACATGTTGTTTTCTGCGCTTGTTTTCCAGTTTGCCTTCAGATAAAAGCACATGCTACAATAGAAGTGTTTCACTGATGTTTCAGTGCTGAGCGCGTGAAGATCTTTCAGTGCTCAGATTATGTTTGAATAAAGTCAGCGAGCGAGCCGGGCCGACAAAGGAGCTCTGCGCTTATTAGTGTGTTTGTTTTAACAGTGTGCGCGCTTCAGCGGTTAAGCTACAAGCTAGAGCTTTAGCGATTACATGGACTGGTCTTATTTACTTTGTGCAACATGTGTAAGTTGTCTGTTCATCTGTCAGTACTGTCAGAAGCGAATTGTACAGCATACAAACAAACCTACAATGTGGCAGTTATGCTGGTGCTGCCCACACTTGAAACATGTGACATTTCACAGTGACATTTCCTCTCTCTCTGAGCACGAAATGAAGGAACTGAGTAATTGTTCTTTAACCTTGCAGGAAAGTGAAGTTTTAGTATTATGAAAAGCTGAGAAATAGCATGTACCACGTAAACTCCTTTGTACAAAAGGTCAGATTTTTTGGCTTGCTTTGAAGCGCACAAGATGCTTTTTGAACGTTGTCAGATCATGCTGAGATAATGGATCAGCAGGTTTGAGGAGCTCATGCCAGCTCAAGTGGATACTGTCTTTAAAACAAAGAAGGGATGTACCAAAATGATTCATTTCACAATTTCAATGCAGTCCTTTGTTCCAATTGTTATGCTGATATTAGGATTTGTAATAAATCAAACTGTTGTAAATTAGAAAGATTAAAAACAGAAGCTCTTCCACTAGTGGTCTCTGTGGTTTTAGCATATTTATTTATATTTACACACAATTTTAAGCAAACATAGGATCTGTTCAGCCTTAACTCATTGGTGTAAAGATGCCTTTTAGACTCAGTTTCCAAGAATGCCCTCCATAACTTGACATTGTTATTGCTTCGCACTCTTAACTATTTGAAATCTTCCTGAAAGCATTTTGTGTAGATCATGGCAGGGTTTGGTGTGTATCTCCCATCCAGACTGTATTACATTTACAAACTGCATCTCTTTTAAACCATCAATCCATTAGCTCTATTTCTAATAATCATGCTCGGTCAGGCGTCCTGAATGAATAATTTCTCATGCTTTTATTTGGCTCTTTTCCATGCTGTACATCATTCGGTGGTCCATGAGGGCTTATATTCTTTTCCTCCAGCCTGTGGGTTATTTAGACTGAAAATGCAGCTGGGTTTTGTGGTGTTAGTGTTTCTGCTATGGGATGAAAGATAAAGTCACCTGAATGAACCAAAACAAAGGCTGCCACAAACAGGGGAGTTTGTCTCAATCCAATGAGTTTCCAAATGTAACATTACTTTCTACAGAAGGATTTCAGGCTGCATGTCTGGCAACCCTGTTATGGATCTATGGACAAGAAGTCTTTAACATTGTAGGCAGTAACAGCTTAATAGGTTTTAGAACGAAGGCAGCATCCTAGTAGTCATGGACCGTAACTAAGTGACTGCAACCCAATTAGGGATCCACATGGAGGATTCGCAGCGTGAAAGACTAATAAGCATAAAATACATGGCACACACTAATATGGGATAATTATGAATAATAATTGAATAGTGTATATCAGTAGGTTTCAGAACGGAATGAAATGTTTATTTATAATCAACATTTATCTCACTACTTCTGCCATCTGGAATTTATTTTTGCATTAATCTTGTCGCATTAAATCATTGAATTGCAGTTTCTGCAATTCTTGCAGTACATGCAACGCTGCTTTAAAATCTGAGGTATTTTAGCAGGCAGCATAATTTACCCAATGTTTAAAACAGCTTTCGCTTTAGTAGTGTGCTCATGACGCCTTGAAAGGCACCCTCGGTAGGCAGCTCACTAGGTTTTGGATCAAAGCTGTTTGAATTAAGGTCAAAGCTTAATTTAATTGTGCTGATGAGGGGGTGAGTCCTGCAGGAGAAGGTTATGGGACAAATCAGCCACCCACTAGCAGTGCCTCAGACCACGAGGGCCTCAAATCTGTGTGTGTGTAACAAACAAGCTCTGTGTTCTTTGTACCATGAATGACTCCTTTCCCAGCCAAATCCTTCTCCGGGTTTTTGGCCAGCCATGACAGGCATTTTTGTAGGCCTGGGCTCTGAGCAGACGTTTGATTATTCATGTTTGGTGATTAATTAAAGATTCACTACTGAGTCACAGTGACCAGGGCTGTGCTGGGGGAGTGGCTTCACCCTGTCATAATGGGGAAGATAATAATTTGGCTGCCATGACGGACCTGTGAAGAAAATGATGTCACCAGGCTGAAGCATCTTGCTCTCTGCATATGTGTGTGTCTGTGCAGGACTGGCCTGCTGGGAATGATTCAACGCAGAGGTTTAATGATGCGAACGAGGACTCCAGCAGGCTTCCATTACAATTCTGGCTTTAATCAAATATAGTTTCTTTTTTTAAAACAGCAAATATCTAATGAACATGTGTGCCAGGCTACATGCATTTAAATCATTATAACATGCTTAGCCATCATTATTATTGTATGGATGAGTTGATATTGATACTGTATCGTCTGTAGATGGAGATAGAACAGAGCTGCCCACTTTTTCCATGATGTATCAGAAATATTTTTCCTGTTTCTTTTTCCATTAGGGATTTCCGAATTCTAACTCGTGAACCAAACCAACTCGCCCGGAAGGTTTATGTTATTCCTAAAATCAATTCTTTTATTGATTTCTGTGTTCTGTAATCAATGTTATATTTACACAGCAGGTGTGTATAACAGGTGTGGAAGATCCGTGTTTTCCGCGTTGTTATTGTCAGTGTAGCTAGCTGGAGGCGTTTTGCTTTGCTAGAAACAAAAGCCACTTGTTTGTTGCTTATGCAGGTAAAGCTTTGGGGACCTGCTGGCTGATTTACTGCACTGTATAATTACATGGAGGTAAACACAGTGAATAATTCTGCTTTAGTGCGCTAGTTAATTAAGTCATTTTAGTGCTACAGTCCAAAATTTATTTGCACTAATTAAGCCAAAGTTGACTTATCTGACAGCAACATACTGATTACCATATAAACTTCATCTGTTTCATAATAACTTTTGTGTTACGCTTTAATTGCTGATTATCATGTACGTTATCAGTTAGCACGCTTGTGTGATTTATGACAGCTCGCAGTCATGCACCAGATGCATCTAATGCATTGGTGAGTTTAAAACAATGTTTTGTGGCCGGTTGGCATTTCCTGCAACCAGTAGTGAATGTGACTTTTTTTGTGTAAAAAAAAGCTTTCAACACAGATGCTTAATGTGAGATGTTATTTTAACACTTCTTCATTGCTCAAGGTTAAACAACGATACAAAAAATAGATACAGGGATTGAAAAACAAAGTGGCAATGTTTCAGGTTTATTCCCATATCTCCATTCTGACCTTTTCCCAATGGATACCATTTTTCTTTTTGTGACCGCAATTGCCCTGGCAGGGTTACTGGTTGTGCTGGAGAAAAATGGGACATGCTCCAACAGATTTTTCCCATGGTGCCTTTCACTCAAAGATGTTTGTGCATCATGTTGTTGGTGTTGAAAATAAGTTAGTGTTGAATTTTTAACTTTTATCTTCCCTCTTATTGCTTGTGCTCTCTTTTTTCCTGTTCATATTTTTTAATTCATTCTTCTTGTTTGACTGCCTCTGACACGATGCTTAAAGAAGAGAGACTGTGTTTGGCAGTCTGTTTAAGCTTTAGGAAGTAAGAATGAGAGAAGTTATTTTCTTTTGCCTGTGTGCAGTGTGGGCAGAATTACCAAGTGCCAAATGCAAAGAGAATTGAGCTTTGGTGAGTAAATAAAAGAGTAATCGCAAAAAAGAAAACATTTTGTGACCTACGCGTCTTCCAACAGTTTTTATATCAATTGAAAATTTGCAGTCGGAAGTTTATCTGGAACGTCTATGTGGGACACATCAATATGGATTATTCCTTGTATTAAGCCAAAAATTGTTACTTATATGCAAGGAAACAGCAAAATTGTGTCATAAATTTTTTCTTGAATGATAAAAAATAACAGCAGACATCAGGATAGTATGTGGAGTTTGTGTTTGCTTGTTTCTGAAATCACTGTCGTGGTTAATATTCTACCCAAATTTAATGATGGAGTCACATGGGTTCACAAATGCAGATCTTCTCTTGTGGGGTTTTGGGAACCTCAGGAGTGCCTCAGGCTGTCAGTGCCTCATATCACAGCTGTCAGTGATACCTGTGATATCACCATCATTTCTGAGGAGGATGTTACTGTCTGTATTCATTACTTGTGATCAAAAATCTTTGCAGAAAGATTAAAAATCAGAATTTTAGTAACGATCGCTGCCGTGTTGCAAAAATTCCTGTTACTCATTCTTTGTTTTTATCTTCATTTATTTTCTTCTTAGCCAAACTGTCATGCATCATATTTTGAGGTTAATTTGATTTCGTTCAGTTTCTCGTGGTTGGTGTGACCCATTTCTCTGTTTGAGTATTTCTTTAATATTTTCAAAGCAGACAACAGCGGGAGATCACAGATGTTTGTAGAAAGCTGAGATTGATTGTATTCTGTTTGATTAATTGTGGGAGAAGCATATTCAGACACAACGGAGAGGAGAATTTGTGATGTTTTACACGTAATGATTCAAACCGATGTTACTGCGTCCTGCTTTTGATGCTCTGTGAAGCCCCCCCCACATGCAGCAACTTTTGTGTGTGTGTTTGTGCCTCTTCAGGGAGTTTGGCTGGAGGGATCCTGAACTTCCAGAGGTCATTCAAATGCTGCAGCATCAGTTTCCGTCAGTGCAGTCCAACGCCGCAGCCTATCTTCAGCACTTGTGCTTTGGAGACAACAAGATCAAATCAGAGGCAAGTCCTGCATACCAACATTGCAATGCATTGCATGTTCTACACAGGAGATGCATTAATAATACCTGCAGACTGCAGTGGTGATCTTATTTTCATAAACTGACCAGCATAATTTGAATTTCCGTGCTGGTTCAGGCTGGTTTATATTTATTAGTGCTGGTGTAGTGGTGTTCCAGGTTAGTGGTTGTTAACTGGTGGGTCACAACGCAAAATATAGATCACAGGTTTGTTCTGATTTGGTTCAGGGGAAAGCGATGCTAAATGCAAATGGTGAAATGCAGCTAACAGTATAATTGTGCATGTTGTGAATGGTTGCTTGACATGCACAAAGAATAAATTATGCAAGGCGATATAAATGTTTAAAATAGATCACCCAAAAATAAAAATTGTGATGTTGTTTACTCTGCTTTATGTTGTTCCAAACCTGTATGCTAGTATAACTAGTCAGTGGATGTTAGTCACTAGCAAAACTGCCATTAGCATGGTGGAAACAAGCCTATTCTGCTAGGTTGTTTGATGAGATCATAATCTCTGTTCTTTGCCGCTTTCTACATACCTCTCTCTTTATAGATATCGGTTGAATATCTAGCATGTGTTTAATATCATGGTGGCTCTGTGCATCAGATACGGAGACAGGGTGGGATCCAGCTTCTGGTGGACCTGCTGGACCACCGCATGACCGATGTGCACAGGAGTGCCTGCGGCGCGCTCAGGAACCTGGTTTACGGCAAGGCCAACGATGACAACAAGATCGCCCTGAAGAACTGCGGCGGGATCCCTGCGCTGGTGCGACTCCTGCGCAAGACTACAGACGTGGAGATCAGAGAACTGCTCACCGGTACTCAAGACACACTTTCCATTTCTTATTAAGTTTCTTTTTTATCTTCACTTGGTTTCCTAAATGGAGGCAAAACACGATTTTAGTAAGAAAAGAAATTGCCTGTCCGAAAGGAAAAATGCTGTGTGGCCAATCAGCAAATAGCCAATCAGATACATCAATAAGTATATATAATTAATCAGAATTATATTTTTAACCAATAAGATTTTACTGTGGGCGGGGGCCAAGTAGTGTGATGCTACAGAGAAACCAAGTGACAAATAAAATGTCCTTTCGTCCGTCTTATATAAAACTATTGATTCTTGATAAAAAAAAGTATTGGTACGGTATACATTTTTGCCCTCACATATAATAGCAAACCTGTCTAAATTTTAGGCTGTCATTTTTATTTTATTACTGTTATTTTTGTCAGCTTTCCAGGAATCATCTGCTTGTTTCTGTAGACTAAACAACCCATTAAAAGATTTGTTAATGATCTTCTAATTGGTTAGCTCCATATTAATTAAGAATAATACCAGTGCTTAGCATAGCCCCTGTAGGGACTTGTGTGTAAACGACTTTGATGCATTGACAAAAGACTCATCTTAATGCCCTAAAGAGATGTTCATTGTATAGAGACAGTTCCTGAGAGCTGTCGGAAGATTTGAGGCGGCAATTTGCTTTCCGAGGCGTTTCATAAATGTCAGATGATGAGATGTTGGGAGACGCTCCCTTGTGTTTCAGCATGACAGCAATCTAAATGTCCATCAATTGAAAAATCACTATTTTACTAAACGCAAGGCTCTGAGAAACAGCTCAGAAAGTGTTTTAGATGAATTTAGGCAAATTATAGCTGAGTGGCACTTGTTTATTACAGCTCGTGTACGTATAGTCTCCTCAAATGAAGTATTAAGGAAGGGCAGAGATGTGATGTGTGCTTTTTCTGTCGCAGTTAACATGAAAATTAGATAAGGGTCCAAAATAGTGACAGTGGGGGGGATTGCATGTGATGTCTGCATTGTTTTAGCACCCGATACACTAAAGGCATTCTGCAAATAGTATCTGGGTTTACTCAACTTTTAGTCTGCTGTACTGCTTGTTACTGTACAGCATCACTTCACCGCTGTGATCCAGGCTCCCGATATACATTTGAATATACAGTAAGATTGTTATAATGCTCTTTGTTTAGTCCATGATTTAATGACCGGGCCTGTGGTCCATTCCTGACTCCTGGTCCTCTCTCCACACCATGTGATTTCCTGTCATCTCTTCACTTTATATTAAAGCCAAGAAGGCCACAAAATTGAGAATGTACATAAAAATGTGTTTTTTTAGTCAAATTGTGTATGATTTCCTTGCTAGTTACAGCGCATGTTGCACCAGACAAACGTGAGCCAGTATTGAGTCTGATTTGTATAGAAGTGAAGCATTTTTACTGCTAAAATATGATTCTGCTCTAATGAAGCATGACTAAACATGATTGCAAATGGTTGGTGAATAAGACACCAATTTTTGCATTGAAATTCAGAATCCTCTCTTTAGCCAGCAAAGCCCCCTTTTCCCCTCACACTACATTTCTGCAGGTCCCAGGTTTCCTGCCAGTTGCTGAACTCTGACCCAGACCTATCATGCAAGATCTACAGAGTCTTGACTTTGAGTTGAGATCTCTTCATTCTGCAGGTGGCTGAGAAAAAACAGGAAGTCTGTGATTGTTTAACAAACAAGTAAGATAAAAATCATCTGGGCCAGAGTCATGCGTCCCGCTAGCAGCTGAGAAGAAGGACCTGCATAAGTCCCTCGGTGCAGAGCTCAGAGCAGCAGGGGTCTCATGAAAGTGTTGATGTGTTATTCATGATTGAGAGTTTGGACAGGTTCCTCTCCTCGGACACCAGCTTCAGGGGTCGAGGTTTTCACCTAGAACTGAGCCGGCTTTCTTGATTAAGCTGTTGAGTTTTTTGGCACCCCCGCCCCATGCTGCTTCCTCGAGTCTAGAACTGTGCTTCTCATGTCGGCTGCTACGTGCCCGACAAGCACAACGCACTGAATGTTTCTCTTATGTAACACACCTGATTCAGCTCATCAGCTCATTGGTTGACTGCTGCTTGATCTGAACTGCATGAGGCACCTAAAATCTGGTGTGCAGAGGAGCCCGCATGAGCAGAACTAAGGACTTTGGTGTGACATCATCAGTGGAGGTTATATCATACCACGTAACAAATGTCATGCAGGCCACATCCCAAATTGCATACGTACTACACACTAAATACACAGGATATATTTTTCTGATGATGGAAAATAACATAATTTTGAGTATGTAGCAACTGTAGACATAAGGTAGTAAATTTTACTTGATTGTGATGATTATGTACTAACCAATACTGTTGACGAAATAGTGGTGAAACTGGCAAGAATTTGGTTTGAAGGCCCTTAACCAAGACCTCATACAATATTCAAAAGGCATAGTCTTATCCTAGTGCAAACAGTTCTTGTTGTGTGTGTGTGTGTGTGTGTTAACAAGACTACAAAAACTTGTTAAACAAAGGAAGCTCTTGTTTGTGTACAGATACACTGTTACTGTGAGCATTACTTCACTGTTACTGTTACTTCACTGTGACTTCATCACTGCATGTTTTGGTTGATGTTCTTCTGTACAGGTGTGCTGTGGAATTTGTCCTCATGTGATGCTCTGAAGATGCCCATAATTCAAGACGCTCTGGCAGTGCTCACCAACACAGTGATTATTCCTCACTCGGGTTGGGACACCTCCCCTCATCAGGACGACCGTAAACTGCACCTCCACTCCTCGCAGGTGCTCCGCAACGCTACCGGCTGCCTCAGGTACAGCTCCTGCTGGACCTCCATCCAAGATCTGTGTGCGTGTGTGTGTGTGTGTGTGTGTGTGTGTAATGACAATCCTTTGGTTCCAGCTCTTTCATTTTTTTATTGGAACCAGTTCTCAGTTCCCAACCCTAATCCAGAAATCTGAATTCAGCATTATTGCTTTTCATTATTCATCTTTAATACTCACTTCAGCATCACTTCAGCATGGTATTAAATTAGTTTTTGTCTCTTTAAGAGGCTTACTGTTCACCTAGAAACAGTTCATTGTTTTAATAAGTGATTGTTAAAGCAAGAATTATGCAAATATTATGTTGATACCAGAGAGTTTATTTCTTGCACTTCTTGTGATATGCTTTCCTGAATGATGAATCTTTGTGCCTTTAGAAATGTCACATTATATTGGGGTCTCTGTGGACATAACTCTGCGCTTGATAATGGCTCTGTGGTTCTGTGTGTCAACCAAACACATTTGTGAATTATCTTTGAGACTGTTCCAGGAACCTGATAAGTTAAGTTAATTGATTTGAATAAATAGATTCTGTTGCATTTGATGAGTTTGGATGGTCTCAGGCTCCAGGGAATGAAAGCATTTTGTGCTGGAGTGTCACGGGAGAGCAGCTCATTCTGCCAGTTTAGCAGGATTATGGTGTGCCCAGTATTGGTTGGATTCCACAATAGGATTCTCCAGTTTTGGAATAGTGCTATACGCTGTGTGATTGTGGATCTGGCAATGGAAATCCTTTGGCATTGTGTCAGATGCTTATCTGTCTGCTATATATAATCTAAAACCCTGCCTGAGTCATTCAATTGCTGCATTTTTTTGGACACCTCCTTAATGTTACTGGCATTGTGACATTTTTTAAATGGCTTTTTATTTTGTTGTTTACGCAAGATGCATTGTGACAATATCATTAAACCTACTGGGAGCTCCTATGGTTTTCCTTTTGAAGACCTGAATGTGTTTCTTTAAACCCAGTTTGACACTAACAGTGGTTTCATTTACGTTTATTAGCACAAACAGTTACATTTATAGCACAAACAGTACCATAAGTTTTTCTCAAAGGCCTAAGTTTCCAACTTCTGCCGTGCGCTTCAGCGTTCCCGTCTAAAACTGCAGGATTGTTGGAAGTGCTGAGTCACTACAGCTCATGGATGGCTGGACTAAGCTGCTCATGCTCAGCCTGATAATTAATCCTCTTTATGGATGGATGAGGAACTAGCTGGCTGATTGAATGTTTAATGGTTGGACACTGTTGCCACACCACCTGCAGGTGACTGGGCTGGTTGAGACACACATTTCTCTTAGAA